>VDFB02024569.1:0-26038 GCA_007258455.2 Sequoia sempervirens | reverse complement strand
TGGACCCCTTTCTCTTTTGAAGGGTTCTCGAGGGACCCCCTTTGAAAGCTTTTATCTCAAATAAATTCTATGATGTCTAGCTTGGGAGCAGACTGACTAGACCTCGCTTTTCAAATAGTGTGTCCCTTGAGTGTACCCCTCTTCACATTGGGTTCCCGAGAGACCCCTTTGAAAGCCTTCCAATTTGCTAACGGTCTGCGTGACTATCCACTTTATTGCCTATGTGGCCGCTTTGTTTCGGACATGCTTTATTTGCAGGTAAACATGTCGCTTTGTAGGTGTGCTTGTGAAGCTAATTTCCAATTGGACTCTGTGAAGTCTCCTCCTTTGGGTTTCCTCCATGAAAAAGATCTTGGGGGATGCCTCCTTGCAAGTCTGCAGGCCTGTAAGGCGCTTTCATCTAGGTTTCCTTCATGTGAGAGATCTTGGGGGATACCTTCTTGCAGGTCTACGGGCATGTAAGGCACATACTTCACGGGGCTTCCTTCATGTGAGAGATCTTGGGGGCTACCTCCTCATAGGTCTACGGGCCTATGAAACACTTTCATCCTATGGGATTTGTCCATCGATGGTCTGAGGGCCTTCGGTGTACTTTGTTCAACTTCATAGTTCCGCAAAGCTATGGAGTCCTTTTGTTCAACCCTCCTTGGGTTTGAGGACCTGTGGAGCCATTTCTCTTGGAATTTTCATTCCTTTCTAGCTTCTCTCTCTTTCTCTTTTTTCTCTTTTGTATATACTGGATCGAAGATCTGCATCTTCTTCATCCTGAGTATATGCCCTTCTTCTCTTCATTTAAGAATTCTTCTAAGTGTGATATTTCTTAATTTGGAGATGACGCATAGTACTGAGACAATCTTCTACATCAAGGTCTTTTTCACTTTGCTGACTCAAATCCTTTAGTTTTTTGTGTGCTAACATTGTTGTCTGGTGCAGGCTTTTCTTGTCTAATGCATTTGTTTTGTAGGTCTTCAGCCTGGGGGCATGCTTCCTTGGTTTGAAGAGTTATCTACTTCCTCTACAATATCGTTTTGGCATTATGATGTTATTTATATTTAGTAAATTTCCTTTAGCATGCATATTAGTATAGATTCATATGCCCACTAAAGTGGGGGAAAAATATAATGTCATAAAATTGCATCCCTTGCAATTTCACATACATTCTTGTATCCACTTTGGTGTCCACTCCCTTAGAATTTGTGTAGGCTCGTTTTAGCCCTTGCATCGGCCTTTTTCCCTTCTCAAGATGCAAAAAAATCCCTTTTCAGCAGTTACCCTTGCGCGCCAACTTTGTGTAAAACTTTGTGCTTCTCTCGTTCATGTTGTTTTGTAACATGATACATTCAGACACTAGCATGTCGCGCGGACGTCTGCGCGCCACGCTAGTGTCCTACGATGTTTCAACGTTCACATGACTGTTTCCATGCATGTTTGCCACTTGTCACCTCCTTTGGTCGGTGGTAATGGCTCGGGATGCCTTGTAACGGCTAGAGAAGCTTCTTTTCGCTCATTAAATGCTATTCTTTCAATTCATTTATCTCTCTAACTCCTAGCTTCACTCTATCATCTTGGCTTCTCTTTTCCCTCTTTACTCTCTTGCTTGCACATCTCCCTTATTTGTTACAGCAGCTCCAAGATTTCACATTCTTACAAGACTCAAGTTTTTGCAACACCCTTTGTAGCCCTCTTGGCTCTCGCAACCCTCTCATTTTTTTCCTTGCTCTCTCCATTTGGCTTCCTTAAGCCTGGCAGTTCTATCTCCTTCACTTCATGTTTGCGATCATCCTGGGATTCCATATCCCCCATCTATTGCATCTCTACTTTGTGATACGGGTTCTCCTCTTCGAGCAAGGATTGCTTTATCACCTACATTTTGTGATATAGGTTCTCCTCCTCAAGCGGGGTTTGCTTTTATCACTCACACTTAGTGGTGCGGGTTCTACTCCTGAAGCACGTTTTGCTTTCACCACACGCTTTGTCCATTTTGGTTCATTTCTCTCTATCTATTTGGCTATCCGTGGAGATGAAAACACCAAAACGGGGGTTTGACTGAGGCAAACCCCTATACAACCCCAACACTTTCTCCAGATCTTACGCATGCAGGTATTAAAAACATTCACATGTTGGAGGCTTCATCACTTGCGTGGTTGTGAGCATTTCTTTTCTCTCTTATTCTCTTTATCATTTCTATCTCACTTTATTTCAACTTTATCGCATTCTATTATTTTCCAATACTTTTGAAGTTCTTAGTGATTTGATTGATAGTAGTTACTGAGCAATTTTTGGTGATAAACTTGCTTTCTAGTCCATATGAGACGCCAGCACGCCGCTGGGACGCCAGCGCATTGCGTTGTCGTCCTTGTTTTGTGTTGTCATCCTTTGGTTGAGAGCTTGTCAATTTTTCCAAAGAATGTTTGTGACCTGCTCTTTCCGATTCTAGAACTCTCGCATTTGTTCCTTGAGGTAGTTTACGGTAGTTCGCCTCGTGAGGCTCTCTGAATGAAGAGACCTCGTGAGTAGTGAATCCCCTTTCTCTACAATATATATATATATATATATTGCTCAATATCATTGGTGTTTTCAGAGGTCTAGCGTGAAGTTTAAAAGGCATAATTGATAGGCGTGAGAGAACTGTGTTGATATATATTGCTCAATATCGTTGGTGTTTTCAGAGGTCTAGCGTGAAGTTTAAAAGGCATAATTGACAAGCATGAGAGCATTGTGTTGGCATCATTTCCTCCATTGGAGGTGTTACTTGCAGCTGGCACCCATTTTCAGAGGGTTTCTCACTTGTGAGTTCATGATTTGTAACTCCCAAATTTTTTGAGTATTGTTGTTTTAGATAATAGAGGTTATTTTATGAACTGGATTATCAATATTTTGTGAAAATACTGAGTGTCTATGCTGATATAAAAATCTGGAATTTTCAGTTGTGTATTCTCTATGTAATGTTCAACTTTTTGAGTTGAAAATATTATTGCAATATCTTCTATTTTGCTGCATTATATTGTTGTATCAAACATTGCAAATATATCACAAAACCTTCATTAGAACAAAAAAAAAAAGACAAACATGGCTGCACATTACATCATATCATCAAAAGATATGCAATGATTTGATCATCTATGTTTCGTATCTCCCCTTCGAAATATTTGATTTAAAAGCTTGCATAGATATATTATTTTCATTGCATATAGGGAAATACATGGTAGCTCAACTACAAGTTCTTCACATTCAATCCCCATATGATCTCTAAATACCTTATTAATTAACAAGTGGGGGAACCCCAACCCCATTATGGTTAGTTAAACTAGGGCATTGATGAAAGGACTTGCTCACTCCTAGGGGGCTTTAATGAATTCCTTACTGCATCTAATCTTTGATACATGTTCCATTTCTTTAGTCATTAAAAATACACATAGATAATGCTTCCTCTTTTCTAGCTTAAGTTTTGATATTATGGTAGTTCTCTTGTTGATTATAACTTTAAGTTGTTGTCACCAAAGATGTCATAATCAGCCTCATCTTCCTCTTCCATATTGTGTTGTACAATAACATTGTCTTTGCAGTTTTATATTCTAAAACAAGTTGCAACTAGAGTTGTAATATCTTCTCTAATGGCAGTCATAACTTGGATGTTATGGTGATAATATTCATGATATTTAGCATTGTGCAATAATCTTATAAAGATTATAGAAAGGTTCAAGATATCTAGTTTTATCCATGGTGAAGCAAGAAGCAAGAAAAAAAATCTAATTTGTATTAACCACACCAATAGGAGGTTTCAAAACAAGTTCACAAAAAATGTATGGTCCTAGAAAAAACTCATGGAATAATCAAATTAAGTTTAAAAAGGTAATCCTAAAACCTAATCATATAATGCAAAATTCTTAATGTTCTCCAAAAATATATATATATATATATATATATATATATATATATATAATATAAAAGGGTGATACAAGAATAAAAGAAATAGTTTAATAATGATAAAAAAAATAGTTTAATAATGAAAAGATGTTTTTAATGTGAAAATAGTTTTTAAAACCACTACATTGAAGCAAACTTATTTTTTAAATATTAATATAATAATCAAAGCCACTAAATTGGAGCAATCTTATTTTTTTATGTGATTATGATAATCAAAGCCATTAAGCTAAAGCAAACTTATATATGATAAATGAATAGTCAATTAAACATGTACCTTTAATGTAATCCAAATAATCCAAGGAAGTCAATGAAAGCATGACAAAACCTTCAAGTTAATATCTTATGTCAGATTATTAAAATGTCTTATAGAATCCAACAAAAGGTATATACAAGAGATTGCACCATGCGCACCTGATTTTGGTTCTTCCCATTTAGAGACTACGGATTTGGTGATGCCTTGGTCCTCCCCGTATGGAGGCTATTGATCCTTATGTGGTGTGATGGAAATCTGTAAAGAATATAGACTACAAAGGAAACCTTATCTTGGTTTCCATTTTGCATAGGGGCATGCTTGATTGGAGCTTGTATCTCTCCCAAGGATGAGACCTTTTGCCTACTTTTTTAAGTACAAAATAACAAACTGGGGAAGATAAGATTGTAATTTGTAAGATGCAAAAGCAGATGGAGCATCTGATGTGGTTATATATCCATACGAGGGAGGAATGACACTTATTGTTATTGGTCTAGGCAATGTAAACAAAAGACAAAAAGGGAAGAGGAAGAGGAAGAGAATGACATAGGTGGCATGAGGTCGAGACATAAGTCGGATGTTTTCCCCAATGCAGAAGCAAAACATTGGAGACAGGAAAAACCACAAAATACATAGGCAAACAAGTCTGAAAGAGATAATGAAGCAAGAGAAGGAACATAACCTAAGTCACCAAAAACAGTGGGAACGAAATATAACAAAGCAACTAAAAAGAGCCCAAATTTGGAAGTCTAAGCATATATATACCTATCTCATCGATAATCAATATGATGGGAAAGTCACTATAAAGACCTCATCTTATAATGCAAAACCCACTTGCAAAATTAGATTCATGTATGAATTGTTTGAACACTACGTTTGGTAGACCTATGAAATTAGATTGTATTATGTATACGGCATGGCCAATCACAATATTTTGATGGGTCACTCAAATATGTATCTTTATGGAATTCTACTTTTCTTAATATTTCCTAAATTTTACAACAAAAAATGAATAAGCAATTCTTTAATTTGGGTTTCTAAATCAATAAGAACTTTCTTCTATTTTTCAATAAATCCTTCGCTGATGTCGATGTTAGATTTCTTATTTTCTGGATAGTTCTTAGAAGGCCCCAGGTATCTCAGTTTATTTCTGCCTCACTATAAGTGCTCGTTCTCCTCATGGATTGGTATATTATATCCTCTCCTATTTGTAATAACATTATCATATTCAACAATTGCCATCAAATTTGATATCTAATGTATCAAAAAAATCACTATGCTTAATACTGTTGCTTTTCAGGGCTAGGAGTGTATAGTAAAGTTTGATAAAACATTGACTGGATTTGCTAAATTGTATCTCATCCTTAATTCTTTGCCAATAATCTGATTCAGTACTAAGCTCTTTACTCAAGTCTTGAAACTTCAGTTTCTCCATACTTGAAAATCTTTTCATCTCAACTGTGATAAGTGCAAGAAAAAAATTGGATTACATTTCCCTAAAAAATATTTCCAAAGACACAAGGTTTCCAATTTTCTCAACAGATCTTTCGTTCAATTGGAATGGAAATGCGTTGGTAATAAAAGAATAATATACAAAAGATCAAATCTTTTCTCTTCCAAAGACTGGCTATGACAACATTTAGGACTTGCCTCAATATGTATATTTTGGCTGATATGCTAGCTTCTCAACTTCCTCCTCTTCTGCTGCTGCCATTTGGGCTCCGCAGCATCATCATTGTTACCAAACTGCCTGTCTTGTGATGAGTTGATAACTAAATAGAGTGTCTTGAAGCATCGCCAGCCTCTGGAAGCTTTCCTTCATTGTAGTTTAAGGGGGCAGGAATTAAACCCTCCCTAAGTCTCTTTACTTCTGCTTGAAGATCTTCTACCAGCATTTCTGTGGTCTTTGCAGTGATACCTCTAACATACCATGAAATGGGAGGTGGGGGAAGTAGAGCAGGTTGAACAAGCTGCTCCAATTTGATCAAAGATGCTACTCTGCCTTTTCCACGTGAGCATGCCTCATACTCTTCTAATGTACTAGGTTTGGAAGTGGTACAGACTTCTTCGTCCACAAATACAGGTTCTAACTTCCATCTGCCTTCAAATTTCTTCATGAAACCTTCCTTTGCCAGGTGGAAACTTACCTGCAGAACAAGAAAAAGTTACCATGTAAACAAAGGTACATCAGAAGTAAATCAGGACAAGTTTACTGAAAATCAGACAAAATTTCTTATGTTATATAAATCCTATTCAACATCACTATTGGCCTGAGAATCAGTCAAATTTTCTTATGTTATGTAGATCTTACTCAACATCACTACTGGCCATGTGCTAATGGCTTAAGTAAATGTACATTGTATCTGTACCTATATGTGAGTGTCTCTATATACAAACCAAGAAAAAAAAATTCTGCTAAAGACACAGATGTATGTAGATTCGTAGAAGTACAAATATAAAGACTTCAATAAATATTTCAGCAAAAGAAGAAAAAATAACCTATAAGATTGGCTAACCAGTAGGCCTAGGGTAATGCATTCAATGTCAGGCAACATCATTTTGTATGAGATGAGGCACATGTTACAGGGCACCCTATGCCTATGACTGTCCCAAGGTTTACCCATAGCATCACTGCCAGTTTGATTCAAACTTTCAAAGCATGAAAATGAAGCCATTTTGATGTTGATGAAGAGCTTCGGAAATTGTTTCATGGACCATGTTGATATGGTAGGAAGGAGAGAGAAGGCTACCACTGGCAAACTCTTTCACTGAAATGGTTGATTGAGAATTTAAAAAGTGGATATAATGTGAAATATTATGATGAAGACAGAAATTAGGATGATGATGATGATGGTGGCAGTGGTGGTGGTAAATTTTTACATCCTTTAGACCAGATTAGTCTGTAGGACCTATCAAAGAGTCTCGGTCCTTGCCACTAAATTCGATCTTGGAGTTGTTGACATCAACTTTCACTATCCCCTCATTATTGTAGTTCAAGTTGAGTTGTCCTAGAAATGAGTAATGAATTACAAACAAAATAATAACTGGTTATGTTCATCAACCTAAAATAAAACAAAAATGTGAAAAATTCTTAATAATCCATTAGGCAAAATTTGATTAGTCAAGGTCACATGTTTCACTTGTCTAGAGGGTTGTGTAAATGGATGTTTGGAATCAGAATAAGACCTCCAAGGTTTGTTTGGTGTATTGACTTAGGATTTGATGAACCAGGGTATGATTGCAAACATTTATCTAGACACCTGATGTCATTATATAAAGGGCATCTAAGACAAAAGTGTACTTCACCTCTTACCTATTTTCTAAGTCACACATCTAACAAATTCATTTTTGCTTTTGGAAGAGTCCATCTACTAGTTTCACTCTGTAACTCATGTCAGTTCTTAATTTTACAATCATTTTTTTTCTTCTTGACACTTACTACGTTCTGAGGTGGGATAGACGGTCAAGTTTGGAGTTGAAGTTTTTGTAGTAATATCATTTTCTTCTATGTTACCAGGTTCTCCTATTCTGGTTCCTGTCACCGAACCAAGCAGGGGCAGCAGAAAAGAAAGGTGTTGGAGCACATCTGAATGGCCAGGGCAGTGCCCTACCACCCTAAGTACCCTGTGGGTACATCCCAGCAAGGTACCTAGGGTGATAGGACACAACCCTAGCCATTAGGCACCCACTAGTCTTTAAAAAAACATTCAAATTAAAACAAAACAAGAACCCAAGGCCACCGAAAAGCAACGCATCAACTCTCCATTGCAATTCATCTCTTCTCCATAGCTATCACACCAAATTTGTAAAATTCTGTTTATGGGGAACAATCGCCTCAGCCTTCCATTAATAATCACCTTGGCCAATCACACGTTGATTTTAGTCTTTTTTTAAGCAAGAAACATTTATGTTCTATTAACTTCCAATTAAATTTATAATATATATTTAATATTACTAAATTTAATAAATAAAAACATAAAATGATATATTTATTATTAATTAACCTTTTATATATTTATAATTATAATATATATAAATTATGAATTATTTGTTTATTTTAAATATATTTATATATATTACGAAATTTAAACATAATTTGTATATAGTTATATTTATTAATTTTAATTATTTTCAATTAAGAAAGTTATATCATCATGGATGCCCCAAAATTTTAGCCATTTATCAAATTCCTTTTTCCAACCTTGTTTTAGATAAAGATGGGTTAGATACACATGTTGTGCAATGATGAAAAGTCCATCTTAATCTAGCTTATTGAGCGTGTGTTCTTATAACATATACCATTTTAAGGCTTCACTTGTTATTGGCTTCATTATAACATGTAGATCTTTCATATCTGATGAATAAGTTTGTGGATTATCTTATCGTCCCATTTAAGACTTCCTATGCTCTCATCCATTGTAGTCTTTAGAGCATTGGCTCTGTTGCTTTTCAAGTTTTTGAAATTGCTGCATGGCTTCATTTTGTTTCCCTGTTACCATTAGCTTGTTTCTTAGTGAAGTTAATAACTTGCAAATGTCAATCTTGTCATGCTTGGTTCAAAGGTGGCAACATACAAACAGCCTCGCTAAGGGCTAAAAAGAGCACAATGCTTGCCTTTGATTTGATTAAAGTCACAGAAAGCACCTATTAATTTGTTATTTTTTCCTTGTTCTTATTATTCATTTGTTTGTTTTCACATATGAGGTCAATCAAAGGCTTGTTTGCTTTTGCATTATATCTCTCAATAACCAACAAGTTGATGTATTTTGTTATCTAAAAGCGATTCTGATAAGTAATATTTTTGTGAACAATCTAAGAATCATGTAAAGATTGTGGGTTCTATTAATTATTGTAGAAAAGCTATTGCCAATGGAGGAATCATCTCAAATGCAAGGTTATTGTGTATTAATCTAGGAATACTCATCTCAATATAAGAGTACTGAATTCAGACAATCATCTTGATTTGTGTTAGAGCCAAGGTTGTGCCCATATAGGCCAAAAGCTATGTTACCAAATCAGCAAGAAAATCCTACATTTTTTAGTATAATTCGTCTCAGAAACAAAATCAGATGTGATTTGAATGCAGAATTGAGCAAGGTTTGGATTTGAGTAGTTGAAATCGTGTAGAAACAGCAAAGGTCAAAGCTGAGCAATTCAATGGTGGATGTCCCAATTTCAAATCAATTTGAAGATGATCCCAGCATAAAAGTCATAGAAAAACCTAGCGTCAAGTGAACAACAGTCATTTAACAATCTCAGTGTGTTTTTAACAAGTCACAACCAACAGCAAAGGAGTTCCAACAAACAAAGAATGCTTTCTACTCGAAAAGTAAACAAAACCCTAAATTGTTGAACATTTTCTACTTCTGTTTTATATTCTTGACTTAGTATTGTGTCACGCATTTCATTTCAAAGCTTGACAGAAACTCAGCTATATCATGTTTTTCCCTACCCATCTATTGACATATGATTCTAAATTTTATGTAATTTAATAAATCTGTGTTTTAACTTTATTCTCAACTCAAAAAGCTTTTAACATATTAAAGCTTAACATCATTTCTATACTTTTTTTGTATGGTATAGATATTATTGTGATATTCAGGTATACTAATTTATTAACTTTATATCACAAAAGCAAAAAATATCTTTAACTTAACAATTATTTTCATATAGATAAAAATACTATTAATATTAGTTTTGTATAGATAGTATGGTTCTTATAGTATAGATATATTATCAATGTTAGTTTGGATGTTAATATAGTACATATAGTATGCTATTAATATAGTTTTTGGAATATAGTTAAAAAAATTAGTGATATTAATACACTAAAGATAGTATAGTAGTTATATAGTTTTTTCAAATATAGTTGATTTAATATATCTTTATATTAAAATTTAATATGGTATTAATATAATAGTGTTCAGGGTGCAAATATATATATATATATATATACATATTTGATTTTTATATGTTTTTTGTATGGATGTACCCAGAGCATACCTAATCCTCCATTAAAAAATTGCTGTACCAGCATAACATATCCACATACCCATACCTGATTTTGATTCTAATTCAGTAACATAGACTAAAAGCATAAGTACTGATAAGTTCCCAAGATAATTGAAAAATGCATGCTCCATCTGGATCCATGCTATGTACAAGAAGCTAGTAATGTTTTCAAGCAGTGTACTCTTCATAAGGTACTCTACGTTGAGAGATAAAAGACATTAGTTGTAATCTTATTTACTGATGATTAGTACGACCAGCAGTTCCAAGCCATTTCTCTACATTACATGAGATATTTTATGTTGGAATAGTGCATGTATAATTTAGATTTCAAATAAATACTTGGAAAGCATGAGAAGATTTGAGCGATCAGACATTCCGAGTTTACTGTTTGTTTTGTGATTGCCAGGCCATGGCAAAACACCAAGCTATTTCAAATTTGCAGTGACTTCCATAAGATGATATAGCAAACACCGATAACCATGTATCAAAAAGAAAAGTTCCATCTGAACAAAAAAAGCTAAAATGAAGAAATTCACAATGAAGAACCAGAGAGAAATCTGACTTAAGATTTATTTTAAAGTCACTGCCTCAAATTATGGCAACGTTAAAATTAGAATCTTCAAGCTTCTGTAATCCATAATATTTATGAAACAAGCTTGGGAAAGGAATTGCCTAAAAAGATTTTAATCATTATTTCAGGCAAATCTTTGAGGCCTGTCATCAGGATGACTGATTCAGATTTACTGATCAGATAACTCCATTTACAAAGAGATATAGATTTTCCATACAAATCCATGTTGAAAACATTAAATGCAACAGGATTGTCTGTAAAGGATTTTATTTTATACAATTTCTTCCCAGAGCTTGTTTCATATACATTAAAATTATGATACTTAGGCCTTCCACCAAAGGCCTCCACAAATGATTCAAGATTGAAAATTAAATTGTAAAACTCAACTTACCAACTGAAAAATAACATACTATAGCATTTATGCAACTTTTAAATATGGATTCAAACTTACCTAGATCAATGGAAGAAAATAATTTAGGTGGGATTTGAAAGAAGTTTTAATTGGACTTACGATACTATTAAGACCAAGCACTTGTCAATGGTTTGATGCTAGCTATAATTAATGGTGCAAACTATAGTGCTATTGCTGGATAAACCTCAGCCATACCCATACCCATTACTGGTGCATCTACTTCAAAGGAAAGATTCTAGATACAAACCATCTAAATATTTTTGTTATTATCTTCCTTTACAATGAGTAAAAATAGTATTGCTGGTGACTTTCAGATTGTACTTTTTATAGACATTTTGTTGTTACTTGTGTGTGTGCCTCACAAACCTGGTGAACCATTAGCAAGACACAAAGGACACTCTACAGGTTTTGATCCATCTGCTTCAGGCTGAATTTACAATACTACTCAATATGAGCCAGAGGCAGTTTGTTGTATGAGAATTTGAAACAAATTTAATATACAAATAAAAGAAGAAAGCTAGTGTAGCACAGAACTGAGATTTGAATATGGACAATGATCTGATAAAGAAAGCTTATGATGAAATACAATCTTCTATTCATCTTCTCGGATCTGGATTATTTACCAGTACCCTATGCACATATTTGCAAAGAGTTTCTATGGAGATTAACAAGATAATGTTGCACAGCCATGATTGCAGAAATAAAGTTTAGAACAAAACTGAAGTTAAATACCATAACGGTCAATAGACTCGATACATTTATCCAGTCGATTAATGGAATCTCCCATAGTAGCAAAAGAAAAATAATGGAAAGAAGAAGGAAGCTAAATAGAGATGGATGATGTATGAACATACATAAACTTCCTACAGGAGAGTCAATCTAGTCTGTAAAACAGAGAACATTGTGCAAGAAGAAATGAAATGACTGCATTTTTTATGAATCCCTACAACAATAAATGGCAGATTGTATACTTTAGAAAATGAATAGAGCAGCACAAGCTAAGACCTAGAGAAAAACAAATAGTTCACTAAATTTAGGAGTCTAAAACCATTGCACTAACCAAAAAAGTTTTTGGAAAATGCACCAAATGCTGGATAATGCAACCCAGAGGAATTAATTATAGAATGATAAATGCAAAACAAGAGATTTGAAACAATAATGGTAACACTGCAGCATTAGAGAGTGGAGTTATTGGCTCATATCCTCTTCTCATGGAAATATAAATTTCTAAGAGGTAGCCTTCCAAGAACTGGCCTTTCATATCACATGCCCATAAACTTTCCAGTACATCCCCACCTGAGGTCAGTATTCCTATTAGTTGATTGCCATTCCATAATGTAGGAGTGTGATTTTCTTGTTACAGTACATATTTGATGCAAGAGCATCTCAGTGGTCAAGGAACTGTTGATGTGTTTTTTATGACCGCACCAAACAGCAGAACGAAATAGTTTAGGGCTACTCCATTCTCTCTTGATAAAAGTATTCCATGCGCTAAGATTGCGAGAAAGTTCGCATGTTCAACTCCAAGGTTCCTTAAGTGCGAATAGACCCAGTTTGGTTGATGTGTATTGCTGTGTTCGTACAAGGGGACTTACATAATTGTTCGGATTTTCACAGTTAGCAGCTAATGTAGGATTTTGAAGGGGAATTCTCACGTGTATGATTTGGCAATGTGGTTCTTTTTCCTAAAACTAATCGGAAATATGCTGAAAGTAAAGGGGTATAAAGCCTAAGAAATTTATATTCTATTCTAAATGCAGGATATGTGGGGCTTCGTTTCAATAGACTTCAACCGGATTTCACCTAGCCTCCGTCGGACAGCCTCAGCAAAATCGGTGCAATCTTCAAGGGAAATAGCAAAAGATGTTCAAATCATGACTTAACATGCATACACCATCACAACGACGCATATAAGCATATAAATCACAACCGAAGTTAAACTCAATGTAATGTCCAGTTGACCACACAAGGCGAACTTATCATCAACAAGCCGCTAGTGGTATGGAATAAAGCGAAGCTATCTCAATAAAACACCACACACCAAAGTAAGCTACTTGCATGAATTTAAGCTACTTGGATGCGAAAGGAAGAAGAAACCTTGCTAGCATTTCATGACAAAGGCGAATTCCATCATCAATGAAAAGATCTATTATCATAAAATGTGTTACACAACAATCTCCTCAAAAGTTTTCAAAGGAAAACTTTCTTTCTTCTCAAATTATGCAAAATGCTCTACAATGCTACACTATCTAGCTCTAATGCTAATGCTCTCTCAATGTCTACTATTCCAATGTCTAATCTAATTCTAATGGATTACAAATGAGGGGGACTCCCCTTTTATAGCTAGCCAAGTCCCAAAGGACGGCTAGGGTTACAATCAATAGAGTGGCCAGAATCGTGCCACCTCAGCCCTAACCCTAAAAACTGCCAGAATAGGGAGTGGTACATTAAATGAATCAAAGATTCCCACTCACTCCCAAAATAGAAAAAGGTAATAAATGCTCCATATTCAGTCTTCTAGAAGATCCTCGTCAGTAGTGTGTTCCCACTTGCCTTCTCACATTTGCCAACTCAACAAATCTGCTAAATGCGGCCTCAACCTCCTGAAATCGGTGGAACACAATCTAAGCTGAAACTCTAACAGAGTGGTGAATGCTAGTGCCTCGTACAAGATTTTCTCCAAGCTGACTAAGGAGTCCTGCGTGTTGGATCAAAGTGGAGAATGTAGCGGTATTCTCAAAGTCATCCTGTACAAAGGTCTTAACATCTGCGAAGAAGGAACCAGCAAACCCCTCAAATTATCAAAACTTATCTCATCTAGATTCAGCCGCCTAGCAAATATGGCCTCGAAAGTGTTCTGAACTCCATCTATAATATTGGCCATAGCCTTATGTACCCTGGCCGAATCCGCCTGTGCACATCGAAGAAGCCACGCCCCGTGATAGCCGAAGAATACCACCGAGAGAAATCATATCGGTCATTCGCCTGAATGACACCTCCATCAATCAGCAACTGCAATGGCACATGCCTCAACACCTCAAGACGCTGGATCACCTTACTCTGATAGATAGAGGCATCGCCCCAAGCATGATCCACCGCATCTATCCGTGTCAAAATAGTAGAGGCCTGTTGAAAGGCAAGAGGCAAGGTCCTCCATAAATTTCTCTGTCTCAGTACGAACTCCTGTGACCCATTTATCTGCCTCCTGTGCCATCCTCCCCAACTCTACTAAGCCGCTGATCGACTCTCTAGGAATATCAGCTGGAGGCTCTATCACTGGTACATCCTGCCCTCGAGAACGAGACAACTGCTGAACATATCCAATTAAGGCTTTGTGTTCTCGTTTCAACTTCTTATACTTCCCTTCTTTCTTGAATAATCTATCCTTGAGGGCAAGGAAGGAGTTATCACACTCCTCAACAATCTGAGCACCAGTAGGGCGTCCCAAATCCAAAGTGGTGACCACATAATTCTCAGGAACTGCTTCATTCGGTCACACTCGACTCGTGGGACAGCAACGTGAAGAGTACGAGAGCCATCCTCATCGGTGGAGATCTTCGAAAACTTTCTTGCCTTCTTCCGGTGGAGGAGCACGATCCGGTTCAAAAATTCTTCCATCTCAAGCTGCTTTGGATCAATCTCTTCACTCGGGCTTCTTCTCATTCTATCCTTAAGCCAATCGGGCACCTCATCAGTATATCGAAGAACGCTGCTCCGTGCCTCGACTTCTCTAACCTGTTCAACTTCTTCTTCATTCGGCGAGGCTCATCGTCCTCAAGTGGCTGAGTGTCACCTGACACCATATCTTCATCATCGCCATCGTTCATGGCCGCTTCTAACTCTTGCTGAAACTGAGGGTCAGTAATAGTCCCCTCATCATCCTGCTGATCAATCCTAACAGGCACGTTGGCACTCTGGCCAATCGACTCCCTCCGTGGAGGCTGAATATCATCTTGTATTACCGGTACCTGACTCACTGCAATCCTCTGATCAGCAAACAAGGACACCTCTTGTATACTTGGAGAACGTGTCTCCAAAGGTACTGCCACTGTGACTCATGGAGGCTCTGGCTGAACTAATTCTTTCTTTCTGGACTCTGGCCCTCTTGTGATCTGTTTCTTTCTTCCTGTGGTGGGCGTCCTGTGATCTCCCATCATGTTGTAAGTCAAAGCAATTGACCTACTTTTCAATCTGTTCACTCTCCTGTCAACCCATGCCCTGGTGAATGTCATAACCGGGATGGATAGAGTATCTAAATCAGCAACCTCGGGCTCTGACCAATCCACAGGTGGAAGTGGAGTATCTCGAACAGCTGCATAATCTGGATGCACAACATCCATATCCTCATTAACCTGGTCCGGAACTGGAACAACCTCACACTCCCTGATCAGAGTAATCGGCAACCGAGAGAACATTCTCTTCCTTACTTCAATTTCATCAACTGCATCAGCCCAATAATCTTCTATGGTGGCCTTATGTTTGAACTCCTCCGACAGAACCCAATTGATGTTATGGTGCGGGTCATAGTGCTGTCGGCTTGTATGATATGAGAAATGATAAAATTGAAGCTCATTCTCGGCTTCTCTAGCGCTGTATCGAAGGACACACCTCATCCGAGTTGCCCATCACAATTGGAAACTCTATCCCTCCTTTCTTCTTCTTCTTTTGGATTTTGTCAAAGGCTAGCAACTGTCTAGATATCTCTAGCATTAATATTCTATCTGTTGGGTACTTAGGCAGCCTATGAGGATACGAGGAAAAACCTTGCAGCCTAATGTATGAAAATCTCGGAAATTGAATAAACCAACACCCATACCTTTCAATCAGTTCCTGGGCATCTCTAGAGATTCTGTGATGTAACCTTTCCTGAAGCAGCCTCGTGATGTACATGGTGAATGAATCGTTGACACGTTTGTAGTGGGTTGTACTTGACAGGTGCAACTGTGTACATGCCTCATGGATTTTGAATTGATGAGAGCCACATCCAACAGGCTCTTTGTAAGAAATTCCCCTGTACCTCGTCATTCGTGCCAACATATAAATTAGGTAGGAGCTCATGTAAAACGTTTTAGTCCTCCTCAAGCTCAGGAGCTGCTCATGTATATTATCGCTGATCATCTCAGCCCAATTGACATAATCCTTGCCCTCTAGCACCAGGTTGATGTAGTAAAACATCCAGGGTTCAAAAATAAATGATTGTGGGCAACCTCCAACCCTGCTCAGCATCATGATGAGATCACAGTATTCTTGCTTCAAGTCATCCGCTATGATCTGTTTTGGCAACTTCGCACGAGATGGCTTTGGAGTGCTCATCCAGTGAGTGTTAATTGTCTCCATGCACCGTTCGAATGCAGAAGCATACATCCGCTCAGCCCGTTCTCTGGACTTGTAAATCATGTTCCTGTGCACCGGGATCCCGAAAGCTTCACCAATGGCTGCCGGAGTGAGATTGGCAAGCACTTGGCCATCTGGTGTCGTGATCGACCGGTGTTCCTTCGTAGCGGTTGGCGCACTCCATTATCACTCCGAACACTGAATAGGCTGGCGGAAAACCCAGCCGCATATATCCACGGACGATGTTGTGAAGTGGCCAGAAACTGATGACTTCCAATTCCAAACAGCCTGTTCTTGAAGGTCTCCAGGTTGACGGAGCCCAGGTTAGTGTCTGTCAACCTGCCCAGCTTTGAAATAAACTTCGACTCTGGCATGAACGTTTTGCTGAGCTTCTTGATCACAGCTTGTCTTGAGGCACCATTGTCCTTTCCGGTTGTCCTTGCTTCAGCCATCTGCAAACAACAACATTCATCAGCAATTTAATTTATAAAAATGATACATGATATAGGGGCTGCAGTCGAATTCTAGAAGCTGCAATAACTCTCGTGTTTGCAAACCTCAGCTTCTTCTCTTGAATAAACTCGAACTCCAACACTTAGAACAGATTTCTAAGTGAACCTTGATGACTTTACTTCACTATCAGCAATCAGCAATTCGAACTTCTATGACTTCGTATCAGCAATCAGCAAACTAGCAAGTTCGTACTTCTAAGTTCTCAGCTACTTCACTTCAAGGCGTCATTCTTTAACTTGCAACTTCAACTTACTCAATCAATTTTCAGTCACTAGCAAAGTCGTACCTCTTTCAAACTTTCAGCAATTTCTCTAATCAGCAAGGGCGTACCTTTTTACTTCAGCAAATACCTCTCAGCAACTCAAGGCGTACCTCCCTTTTACTTCAAATTTGATTAACTCTCAAGTGCGCCTCTTCAGCAAACGCAACTCCTCAGCAAAATTTGAATTCCTTCAGGCCTCAGCAACTCACTCTCAGAGCAAGTTCGACTTCTCCAGCTGTGAAAATAAGTGAAAAACCTCTCCATTTTATAGCTAAAATTCGAATTCTAGAAGAAGTTAATTTTAGCCAGTGCAATTAAACTCCACTACTCCACTTCAAGAATTTGAATTTTCCCTCTTTGGTGTTTTTGATACTTGTCTCCAGTCGTCGGGAATATTATTCTTCTAGAAACTTGACTTTGACTGGCGTTTTGGATTTTGCTTTCGAAAATTTAATTTAAATTCATCATTTTTTACTCGCCAGCCGGAGCTCTGTTACTGGAATTCGAATTTAAATTCTTCCTCTGCTCTGGAAAATTCATCCTCGAAGAATTTAATTGAAATTATCTAGGCAATTTCTCTTGAACTCATCATTCGAAGAAAATTCATCTTGAAAGCTCATTTTATTCGTTTTTTGCCTTAGAAAATTTAAAATTCTCCCTTAGGAAAATTCACAATTTGAGCACTGATTAAATTCTTCATTGAAAGAGTGTCGGCGAAGCTCAGAAGACTTGGAAATCCATTCATCATCACAAATGTTCAGTACCCAGAAGCAAATTTTCTTCAGAACACCTCGAATTCATGGGTACCCAACGAACGGGTTCATTTAATTTTTCAATTTTGAACCTTAGAAAAATATTATTTTCATCATTTAAATTCGTTCTTCGCCTGTGATCACTCTGCGTTGCTCTGACCTCTTGAAAAAATTTGAATCGTCTTGCATTTCTGACTCCATCACTGAGAAAAGTTGCTCTTGTCTTCATGGAGAAATTTCACCATTCTGATCTCAAGGCGTATTTTCCAAGGGAAACAATTTGCCTTAGAAAATATTTTTAAAATCATCTTGCATTTTGAGAAGTTTCCCTTAGAAAATTTTGATCGTTTGCCAGTGGAGAGAAATTTCTTATCAACTTCATTCAGAAGAATTTTATTCATTCCCGGCACACCTTGTACATTTTATCTTCACTTCACACTTAGAAAATATTTATTCAAAAGCCCAACGCCTAGGCAAATTTTCAACACTTAGAAAATATTTTATTTTCCCCCCTGAGGCGCCTAGCACACTTCATTCTATTTTCACCACCCTCAAACATTTCAACGCCTTAGAAAATATTTCTAACACCTTATAACTCCCTTACTCTTGGCGCATATCACACTTTGAGAGGAAATTTTAAAAAAAACCACGCCACACATACCTTGATCACCTTGAACGCCCAACACTTACCATCTTTCACCACGCCTTGGGAAAACTTTCACCTTATTTACCACTTGCATTTACTTTTCACATCCAAACATGGGCGCATTTCCATGTAGGAGGAGGATGACCTTTCGTATTCCGATTTTCGTCTTGACATGCACAAGTTTGGGCGCATTTTAGAGGGTGAGGAGGATGAAATCTTTGACTTTGTTGACTCACTTCTACCTTGGGCGCATTTTCATGCCTGTGAAGGATAGAAAACGTTGACTTGTTGACTCTTCTTTCAAATTGGGCGCATTTCCATGTAGGAGGAGGATGAAGCTTTCTCCAACGTCCTTGGGTGACCCTTCACCTTCCAATTTTTGTCTTCACATGCATGATCTTGGGCGCATTTTCATGCCTGTGAAGGATAGAAAACGTTGACTTGTTGACTCTTCTTTCAAATTGGGCGCATTTCCATGTAGGAGGAGGATGAAGCTTTCTCCAATGTCCTTGGGTGACCCTTCACCTTCCAATTTTTGTCTTCACATGCATGATCTTGGGCGCATTTTGATGCATGAGGGGGATTAAAATGTTTGACCTTCCTTTGACCACTTACAACTTTGGGCGCATTTTGACCCCTGTGAAGGATAAGCTTGTATCTTAGGCGCATTTTGAGGGTGGAGGCGGATTTCCATGCCTTAGAAAAAATTTTCAACTTTCCTTCCTTCTTGGGCGCATTTTGGCCTGGCAGCAGGATAAACATCATTGACTTCCTTTGACTTTCTGGTGCCTTGGGCGCATTTCACCCCCTGTGCAGGATAAACATCATACTTAGAAATTTTTATGCCTCTTCAGCTGAGTTGGGCGCATTTTGCCAGGCCTGCTGGATGAAGTTCCAGACTTAGGCAAATTTTCATCATCCTTTGCCAGTATCGTGCCCTGCTATTTATAGTAAGTCTTCTCAATTTTGCACTTCTGAAGCTCGGATCAACTTGAAATTTCAAACATAGCTTCTTCATAACCCTATCAACTGTCGACACTGCCACTTTTAGTCACCTTGCTATTTATAGCCTGTTTCTGAAGGTGGCTTACTATAAATAGTAAGCTCATGTTTTGATAGCTCCCAAGCTCGATCGAGTTGAAATTTGAATGAAGGCGATCCTCACCACGTGACTGTTGGTGACAGCGATGCATGCAAGCGATTTACTATTTTTAGCCGTTTCAATTTGACTTACTATAAATAGTAAGTGCTCCGTTTGACTTCGAAATTTCACCCGCAAATAGCGGAAGGATCTTGTCGCGGTGGTTTATCGGTTTTGAATTTTGACTTTTGATGCCTATTTTTAGGCTCCGAAGCTGGAAACCCTAATTTGCATTGCATCGCGTATCAAAGATCTCCGTTTGTCTTTGTTTCTGCGGCACTGCGATCGGCTCGTGATTCTGAACTGCTGGGAGGCGGTTGCCGGGACACACCTGCTAAAAATAGCAAGTTCCTTACTGAGTGAGAATCCTCATTTGCATGTCACACCATCGCGAAGCTCTTGAAAAACCCATCAGGAATCACCTGACATGCAAAAGAAACCTCGACATACAAACCCTAAAAATAGCCTCGGAAGGCTGAATCCTGAAAGTGGTCGACTCGTCTTGCATGTTATACCATCGCGAAGGTCTCAAAAAACCCAGAAGGAATATCCAGACATGCAAAGAAAATACGCATCTGGACCACGAGGGAATTAGGTCTTGGGAAGCGGTTGCTAAAATAGTAAAAGATGCCGTTTTTCGCTCAAATTTGGCATGCAAGCAATCTGATATACTCTGAATGCAGTGTGATGATCGGAATCTCAAAATAGCTGACAAATTGCCCTGAATTTCACACTTATTAAAAATAGTAAGTACCTCAAAATTCGATGAAACTTGGCTGGAAACCTGCTGGATGTCTGCTGACAACAACATTAAGTTCAATTTTCAATTTTCTCACTTTACTTGCCCCTGAATTGGCCAGAAACGATGAAACCCTAATTTCAGACTTGGTCAGAATTTTTGCGTTTAAGCTCACTGACGGACACAATCCCCCGAAAGACGGACATCAGGAAAGAGACAGAGCGGGAGAGAGAAGAAAACCCAAGCCAAAAGACCGAAACGGAGCAAAAATTAGGGGGTCCCCATCTTGAATGGGGCGATGTGTGAAAAGGTCACAACAGGAACCTTGCATCAACTGACAATATATGTTTTGTTTGCTTGAGAATTTTCTGTTCTTTTGGCAAATTTTGGATTTCTTATTAGAGTTTGGCTTTGCAGTTTTGACAGTAACTTACATCAAGCCCAAGAATGTATGTGGCAATGGCTAATGATGATCAGTTAAGATATATTTGCCACATGAAGAGAAAAAATAATCTTGTGCCTATGCAGTGATGCATATGGAGTATTTTGTCATTAAGAAGCTATGCAGTAACAACTGAGGATCACAGGGATGCTATACAGACTCCAGAGACACCTTTGAGCTTTTTAAGTTCAAATTTCATGATTGGAGGTGGCTTAAATAATTATTCAAGTTAAGTTGCAATAATGCATATGGATTATTTCATCACTAGGAAGCCACATGATAACAACTGAGCAAGTGTTCATCACAAGGATGTTGTGCAGCAACACCGTTGAGCTTTATGTGTTCATATTTCACAATTTGAGTTGGTGCAAAGTTAAATTATTCAAATTGGCATTGTATTCCTTTACTTGGAGGATACGAGGAATACATCCTGTGGCTTGTTGTGAAGAACCAGGCCAACTGGAATCTTTCTCAAGGTACACGTATATCTGTTTGGTGATTTGGAGCCATAATGATCCTTATTGAAGACCTAATTCTTGGTGCAAACAAGTAGAATGCATTCTGATGCTTGGGAATTGATGAAAAAAAGGTTGTAAGAGATAAATGTTTAGTGAGGCCAACTTGATTTAATTTGAGTTCCCTTCCTCAGTGATTATTTAAGAATTGCATTCAACTAGAGGTTTGAGTCTCATTTGAGCAATGAGTCTGGAGGAAAAAGCTATGCGTAGAGTTCGGAACAAAATTGAAGATCCTGGCAGAAGGCCTATTTCCATATGGAATCCAAGTAACCATGATCAAAAGTCCAACAGCACACTAGTGGGGAATCTGACTGTGCATTGCTTGTCGTTAAGGCAAAGAACCGAAGATATCTGGCATTGCTCATTTTGTAGAATTGTCTGTAACTGTAGACTAGGAAAGTGTTCCTAATGAAGTCCATTGCATCAAATTATAAGACCTATTGGTATGTAACAATTGTAAGGCTAAAGGCCTAATTATATTGCCTAAGGGCTTCGAGTAATTAACGTGGATGAACAAAGACATCTTTATCTCTATGTATTTGTTGTTTACTTTCTTTTATTCATAGTTTGATTAGATTTGGGTATTAGTGTTTTCTAATAATCACTTGCTGATCATCAAACTCAACAATACATTGTAGATCTGTCACACAGGAAACAAAAAGAAGACTTTTTGTCAAACTAGGAACACACAAGACATCATCTAGCTCAATAACATCACGTAGAAGCATGAAGGAGGAGACTGAACCCAATCCAACAACCAGACAAGTGGCATCACTGCCCAACTCCACCTATTTTCCAGACTCTTGTTCTTCAAGTTTGTTGAATACCTTCTTATTGAAGATTGTGTGTCTTGATGCCCCATTATCTACATACGATCCTACACCAGAAATAGTGCTAAGAGGATAGGCATGACACCATGGAGAAAGTTGTGTCAAGTCTAGATGCACTCCCACTACTTAGGTTTCTAATTCTTCTTCAAGACACTAAGATGGCATTTAAAACAACACTCAAGTCTTTCTTCCCTTGGTCCAAAGAATTTGATTCTTCTTCTTTGCCCTGCTGACCCTTCCCAAGTCCTCCTTTCCTCCACTTCTTGATGGGATGAGAACTAGGTTTTGACTCTCTTTTGCTCTAGCTGAAACAGTATCCAATCTAGTCTGCAATTGCATGAAATCATCCCAAAGCTTCTCAAAAGTGGAAAGGTTCTAATGAGCACAAGCACCCTGAACAAATAATTCCCAAGATGGAGATATCCCATTTATAGATATGGTTACCAACTCATCTTCCTCCACCTTAACCCTAATTGTTGCAAATTGATCATGAAGTCTTGTGATCTTCATTAGAACAGTGGCTATTGTGTTCGTGTTTTTGAAGTCACCAAAAGGACTCATAGGAGCACCAGATGCTATAATGCCAATACTAATACAATAGTATACAATGCAAAATGGAATGAAATGTATGTACAAAGGACCCTTGTCTATATAGGCAAGAGAAGACAAAGGACAACATAAGATTATGACAAGTGTCATAATCTCATCACTTGAGACAAAAAAAGTGAATACCCTAAGTAAAAGTTTACTAACTAGGTGCAAAAGGGACCTAAATGGTAAACCAATTAGGGAGTAACCCCGTGCGCACTCACACCCCCACTTAGGTGCAACTTAGGAAGGAAAAAAAAGAGCAAAGACTCAAACATGGGTTACAATAACAAGGCCTGATGAGGTACTCATGTACAAAAGATCTCTCACAAATGAAGAAATGAAGAAAACCTGCATGAAAAAACTCCTTTTCAAAAGAGAGAAAACATGAAAAAAAGCATGTAAAAGTGAAGAATGGACTAAAGATGACCTCCCAAGGACAACTTCCTTCATCCCAAGCATTTATCACAATTTATAATTTTTCAAGTACTATATGTATTTGTGCCAATCCCCCACTATCCCAAAATTAGGCCCTTGGTCCCCCTATCCCCACATTAGAAAACTCTATGGAGCTATGACCACAAGTGAAGATAGCAAGGTGATGCCAAAGGCCTACTAAAGATGCCTGCACCCTACTCCTTAGTAGACAAATGCTCCAAGCTAAGAACACCATCTTGTTGTGACCTTTTCACACATCGCCCCATCTAAAATGGGGACCCATAAATTTTTGCTCCGTTCTGGTCTTTTGGCTTTGCTTTTCGTCTTTCTCTCTCGTTCTGCTTCTTTTCCGCTGTCTGCTTTTCTGGGGACGCTCCCGTCAGCAAGCTTGAACGTAAGGTTCGACCGGGTCTGAAATTAGGGTTTCACGTTTTTAGGTCATATTGAGATCAAATTGAGTTGGTTTGTCAGCTTTTGAGCCTAGCAGAGTTATTACCATGTTTTCAGCAAGCAACTCCTAAATTTTCACTGAATTCTGCCATCTTTCTATTTTTAGTAAGTGTCAGTTTAGGGTTGATTTTCATAAGGTTTTCACATTTGGATAACTTCATTGCACTCCGAGCACCCCAAGTTCACTTTTGGCAAATTCTGAGCAAAGCGGACAACTTGCTATTTTTAGCAGTTCTGCCTTCGGAGGCAATTTTCAGGGCTTAAACGCGGAATCTTTCAACGCATGTCCGGAGATTCCTTGTGGGTTTTTCGAGACCTTCGCAGTGATGTGACATGCAAAGTATGATGATGACTTTCAGCATTCGGCCTTCGGAGGCCAATATTAGGGTTTGCATGCAGATATTTTCAGCGCATGTTGGCATATTCTTTCTGGGTTTTCCAAGAGCTTCGCAACATGTAACATGCAAATGGAGCTGACCACTCTTTTCGAAACTTTACTTACTTTGCCGCTGCATGCATAAGAAGATTTTTCCGTTTTTCCGGTTTTCAAGATTTCGGCAAAGATGATTACGCACGCGCCGCATCACTCTCTTAAAATGCTTTATTTTTTTAGCAGGTATCACTTGGGCAGCAGCTCGACGCTTCAGAACTGCAAACTGACTATCATGCAATTGAAACAACGACAAACGGAGCTCATCTGAGCAACATGCATAAAGTTAGGGTTTCAAGCTTCAGAGCTAAAAATGAGGAGTCAGGGGTCAAAGTGTTCAAAACTGAAGTACCCATCACGATCGGCATCCTTTCGAGAGTCTGCTGGCAAAATTTGAAGGCAATCGGAGAACCTGCTATTTTTAGTAAGGCATTTTGGACAAGGGCTATAAATAGAAAGTTGATCTCGGCAGCAGCATACACAGGCAAGTTCACCACCGAAGGGCACACTGTCCAAATTCCAAAGCAAACAGAGCTACAGAGAATGAAGAATCTGATAAGTGCTATTTTTAGCAGGTCAATTAGGGTTTCCTAAAATCAAAGGCGGAACCAAGCATTCACGCAGAAGCAACATCCAGTGACGATCACCACGCTTCAGGCATCTGGCACATGAAATTTGAAGACTTTCTGAACAGTTTCTATTTTTAGCAGGTTGCTAAAAATAGCAAGTACAAACAGGCATCGGGCATCGACAGCACCAAGTTAGTCAAAATTCAGAGCAAGGTGAAAATCAGGCTTTCTGGAGTCAGGATCCAGTCAACGGCGCAAAATTCAAGGAACTTTCTAAAAATAGAAAGTCAGGGAAAATTAGGGTTGACCACGGAGAATCAACTTAAATCTAGCAGAGGGCGCAAAATTGTGCTAAAATGGATAGAATTTCAAGTCCGGCATTAAAGCTCACTTTGAAGGCTGAACAGAGGTGGAAATTTCACTAAGTCTGGAAAACTTGACGTAGCCATGGTCAAATGCGCCCTAGAAAGGAGATGGTCATAAAAAAATTCACTAAGTGTTTTAAATTGGACGTAGACCCTGTCAAATGCGCCCTTGGAGGTGGCTTGAAATTGGCTAAGGCAAAAAAAATAAAAATTAAAAGCTCAAGGGGCCATATGCGCCCATGACACAAAATGGAAGTAAGACCCATCAAATGCGCCTCAATATGAAGGAGATGTGATAAAATTGCTAAGTGTCGAAACTAGAAGCTCTGGGGTCCAAATGCCCCTGGGTCTATGAAGGTGTTAAAACATGAAAATTTCACTAAGGCATTCAAAATGAACGTTGACCCTAGCAAATGCGCCCAAGAAGATTGGAATGATGGAAATTTTTCTAAGTGTTAAAGCTAAACAGAGACCCTCCCAAATGCGCCCAGTGTGAAAAGTGAAAGTTAAGACACTTAAATGCGCCTTGATGCTTGGTAGGCAAAATGCGCCTGGATGTTGTACATGCCATATACGCCCCTCCTCAGATTTGAAGATCAACGCGCTAGCTATAAATTGAAAGCTCAAGCATAAGGATGCGCCAGGGTCTATAAAGGAGTTAAAAGTAAAAAATAATCTAAGGCGTTTAAAGTGAATGTTTGACCCATCAAATGCGCCCCCTCTTGTATGCGCCTGAAGAGCAAAGGCGTGGCTAAAAAGTTTAAGTGTTAAAATTGAAAGTTGATGTGGTCAAATGCGCCTTGGAGGATAAAGTGAGCCCTGAAATTTCTAAGTGTTTAAAATGAAAGC
>VDFB02024568.1:0-25323 GCA_007258455.2 Sequoia sempervirens | reverse complement strand
AATCATCATGTATCAAAACAAGATGAGAATGCATCCTTTCAACATCCACCAAGCATATCATCACATTCATATCAACAAACCACTTTTGATATATAGGACAAACCAAAAATAACTGAGAGCCAATACCATTAACATGAATAAGTTATGGAGTTGTTGAATATAATCTTCGACTAATTCTATTTGCTATAATTTTTCTCTCTAGCTAAAGTAATTATTTGATACATGATTGTTATAATGTCACTACATCTCCTTCATAAAAAACTAAATAAGTGAAATCAACATCCTTTTTCTACCTTTGAGCACATAGCCATCAATAATGAATGAATTGCTCAAGTTCTAGCATTAAGGAAGCCATTGTCATTTTTTTTCCACTTATAATTTGATGTACACCAAAAAGATCATCCATTTAATTTATCTAATCTAGTGGAACCTTGTCATCAAACTTGTGCATATCCACCTTCATTGGTAGGTTTTGGGATCTTGTACGAGTACTAGCATTTGGATCACGATCAACTTATCTCGATGACCACCTTGATTAAGTGGGTTTTGGGGTGGTTCCTTTGGTACGAGAATGGTATCTTCTAGATTGATTCTTAGATACACACCATTTCCTTTTTCCAATGTTCTTTCATTTCGAACTTGATGCTAGAATTTTCTCCTTTTATTTCATATTGAATATTGCACATACCTTATTCTAATTAGCCCACTTTGTTATCCCATAGGAAGGATTTACAATTGAGGCCCTGTCCAATAAAAATCCAAGTTCGTATCCTCTTTGTCAAAACTCTTTCCTAGCGTATATAAATTCTTGCCCCTGCCTTTAGCATGTGGTCTTACCATGCTAAGGATTGATAGTGCAAAAATCTATTTTTTGTTGTTGACCAAATCAAAATGAATCCAAATGACTTCAAATCAGACTTGCAGGTGGATCAATGTGCCCTTGCTCAACCTTCAAAAATTAAAAAACAAATCATTGTTTTATAGCCCTTAGAGTGAATTTTGTGGAAACCCAAATTCATAATATCTCTTTTAAATTTACTCCAAATGACTTTGAATTTGGATTGTAAAAACTTTAATATATCCTTAGTCAATCTTTTTTTTTTTTGCCAAATTGAGAGAGATATGTTCTTCACAATTTGATATGTTGAATTGAAAAAATCTCCTTGTTTCTTATCTTTTGGATGGCAAGATCATGGTTTGCTACCACTTGTAATGCAATAATTTGCATGGGAGAAGAATATAATAGGGAGTATGGTACATATACTTGACAATACTTGAGAATAATAAGATATTTTAAGGGGGGAATCTCCACAAGTTTTCAATAAGAGCACAATTCATAATATGATGATTATAAACTAACCACTAGCTACTATGTATTCCATACTTATGCCTTGAATGCAACTTAGACTGACTTAACTACCTATATAAGTCTATATAAGTGATTATATAACTTAATGAAGGATTATGCTAGCCACAAGTCAGCTACACATATCTCAATACAATCAATAGGTTAAACATGTGGCAAATTAGGAAGGTAGTTTGGTAAGAAAAAGGTTTCATAAAAGATGTTTGTTTAGAAATCAATATTGATGTTAGTAAATTAAAATGAAGTACACTTAAAGTTGCTTCTTTCTTATATAATCATTGAAAATCTCTTAAATTATTATGCTTATGAAATTCTTAAAAATTAGTAACAACACCTAAAAATACTATCAAATACTTGATAAACATAAATACTTATAGCCCTCTTGATAGAACAAATTATAAAAGATATAAATGTGTAATGCTCGAGGTTAAATCATTTAATAACACATTTGAGTGCTATTATTAATAGATAATCTATCTTGAAAAACAAAGTATTATTGGAAACATACATCTTAAAAGAAAAATTCTAAATTAGTCTTTCTAATGATCAATATATATTCCATCACTCTTGAGTATCTTTGAAAATTATTTTCAATGTTAATAAATTAGACCACTTTTGAAGTCGTTTTTCTTACAAAATCATTGAAAATCTTTTAAATTATTACATATGTGAAATTATTGAAAACTTTAACAACATTTAAGCATACTATCAAATAGTTAATAGACATTAATATTTAGTTCTATCAACCAAACAATGTAGGTACTATCAAAACACACACTCTTTAATCCAAAAGCTCTCAAATTCACTACCAAGAATCATGGAAACAAAAAAATAAAATAAAATATATATATATATATATATATATTTTGTTAACCCAAGGTGTCCCCGCATCTCAGCGTAGGGTCCTTGAGTGGTCTATCCCAAGATCAACTCAAGGTGCACTCTAGGAACAGGGTGAGTTGAGGCGAAACTAATCCATGAGGATGCACCAAATTGCCCGCCGAGCCAAATGCATCAGGTAAAAACCGAGCCTCAAAGTCAAACCCAAGACTAAAGCCAACTTTGATACCCGTGTAGGCTAACATATCTTTTAGTATTATCAAATGATCGGTAGACATAAACATTTATGATTTTCTTGCCCATACATTACAATAAATATAAATGCAAAAAACAAATATAAATATTTATAGCCCTATTAATCAAAATATGCTTATTGACCCTTTCATAACATGTTAAATATTTAGAACCCTATTAACCAAAATATACTTATTGACCATTTGATTAATAATACTTAATAATAAAATAAAAAAGATACTAGAAACAAATGCCCAACTAAAATATTTAATCTATATAAAGTTGTACTCCAATAACCTGTCTATCCTGCCCTAAAATAACCTTTTACTTCATTTTCATTAGAAAACTCATTTTTACCATCTCAATCAGGCTGTTAAACCACCATTTAATACTCAATACAAGCTAATAAGACCACCAGCTAATTCACAATTTAACCCGCTAAAAAAACGTTCCATGCGGCCGGCCGCTTGAGTCTGCCGGGCCAGCAGAATAAAATTTAGGGCTTCAGAGAACGGCGTGGACTTACTGTTCTCAATACAGGCCCTCGATCTTCAAGATCGGACGGTCTGTATCTGCTTAAAAGTGCGTGCGCTTTAGCTGACGTGTGTTAGGCGCTTAGGTTTTGAAACAAGTAGCAAGAGATTCGATCAAATTTAAAATAAAATTTACGAGAAGACAAATTTTGGCGTAATTTCTTTTTAGTAAGGAAGAAGGCGGTATTTAGCATATTAGCTACCTAATCATACGTGCAAAGGCATGAGGCGCACGAATGAAGTATTCATTGTGTTTGAGCTGAAATCCCTTTGCTATATCTTGATAATTTTTAGGTTTATAAGGGCCCATATCGTTTTGTTAACTCCTCAAATTTCAAAACTTGAATTATGTCGACCAAATGGACTCACAAGACTTCAAAATCACAGTTCAGTAATCTGGGTCTCGCAATACAAGTTTTTTTTTCTTTTCCTGTTCTGTAAATCTCGAGCAAATGTTGTTTTGGCTGAATTTTTGAGTTTATTTGCTCTGTTTTCACGAGCTTGGAGAAAATTTCTGATAGGAAAAGCTATACCACTCTTTGTATGCATTGTGGGTCTTGTGTTTTTATCCCCTGCTTACATTGATGAGCATACCCAGAAGATTTATAGGCATGCTTAGTTTCATACATTAGATTTGCTTTGCTTTCTGTGAATTTGGTTCGTGAGGTTCAGTTATATTAGCGTCCTGGAAGTCGCAGGATCGAGTTCCGTGAATCCCAATTCTCAAGCTTTAATAAAAGAAGGGGTGGAGTTAATGATCTGAAGGCTGCTGCGTTGGATCTTTGTAAGGTAAGGGATTTTTAGATTTATCTTCATTTCTTTTTATGTCTTCTTCTGATTTGGTACGGAGTATTTAAATTTGCGAAGGTCTTATGTGATATGTATGTGGTTTGCAGGTTGTGTGACAGCAGAAATGGAGAAGAATAGGGAAATATGTAGGCCGCCGGAGCAGGATTTGGTATTGCAGTGGGGGAATCGCAAGCGTATGAGGTGCGTCAAAGTGCAAGTGAATTCAGGAATGGAGGTCAAGGTTAAAAGAACCGCCTTTCGAGTCGACAGGCGCCTCATAAGAGCTGAGAAGGAAAAAGAAGGTCCTCAAACAGCCAATTGCATAAAGAATGTATCAAACAGGGCATCAAATTCCCAACCAGAGGAGGCCGCCAAATCCATGGCGGCGGAGTGTAGCAAAGTCGTGAACAATAGTGGCCATTCTTCGCCTGAAAAGAGCGGAAGAATTCATACCAGAGGGTATAATAATAATGCTAGTGCTAATAATAACAACTTTAATGGGTGCTCGTTTACAGAGGAGACGAATAAGATTTCGACAGAGGCAGACACAATGCAAGAGAAGGTCTCTAATTTAGAGGTATTTGTATGGCCCAAAGTTGTGATAGCCCTTTCCAGTAAGGAGAAAGAGGAGGATTTCATGGCCATCAAGGGTTCTAAGCTACCTCAGAGGCCTAGAAAGCGGGCCAAATTTATCCAGAGGAACTTGCTTGTGAGTCTCGCCTGCAACTTATTCCACATGTTTTATAATTTTTCCAATGGGTTTCTTTTTCAGCTATTATAGGGCCTTGATATGTTGAACGGTCGCCAAAATCGGTGTTTTATGGATTTCTTTAGTTTGGGTCTTCAATGCTGTTTTGAAGGCTTTGAAAGGCTTTTTGTTTTTCTTTTGGCTCCTCGTTGGTATGGACGGGCTACTACAGTCAAAGAGAGGAGGGCCAGTAGTTGAGCAGGGGGACCAATAGTTGTGTGGGTGGTTGGAAACAAAAGAACCTACTATTGCATTTTTCCTTTGGCGATGTTGCATATTTTGCTTTATTGGTTTTTTCTAATTGGATTTTTCAGTGCTTTTTTAAGGCTTTGAAGGCCTATGTCACAGGTTACGCTTTCCTCTGGGTTGTTATTTGTTGCGTTTTCAGTGCTGTTTTGAAGGTTCTCAGGGCATTTTTTTGGGGGGTGATTTTGAAAAGGCGGTGTTGTTTGACAAGAGTTAATATTTGGGTTTTGCAGGTGGTTAGCCCTGGCTCATGGCTTTGTGATCTGTCTCAAGAGCGGTATGAAGTGCGTGAGAAGAAAAACACTAAAAAGGTATTTAATATTTACGGTTACCTTTTATTTTGTTCTAGATCTTCCTATTTTATAATTTTTTAAGGCACAATCTGAATTTTCCAATATGTGGGCTATTGCAGAGACCGAGGGGTTTGAAGGCCATGGGCAGTATGGAGAGTGATTCAGATTAGCAATTCGGTTTGATCTGTACATAGGTGGAATTAATTCCTTTTGTATCAGTAGACGGTGCAAATAGTTTGGGTGAGATTTCTCCGTGTGTTCTGTATCCGAAATCCAAGGTGTACTAACCTTTTCCACACTGAGTAAATACCGAATTTGTTATTCTTGATTTAGAAACTTTGCTTAAATCAAGTCTGCAATGCTCTAGATGCTTCTTGATGGAGGCAGGTTATCCATGTAAGCAGGTGAACTACTTCTTGTACATCTATAAAAATCTGTAGATGCTACTGAGAAATCAAATACTTTGATATGCATTTGAAACATGGAAAAGACATTTTTTAAAGCTAAATACCATTCTTTATTTCTGTCTATCTAATATTTTAGTCCATTTCATTACAAGGACTGGGAATCAATCCTATCAAGTACTTAGAAAGGTAATAGAATAATATTTTATACTGTCAACACAAGGGTGTCTAGAGAGAGCTATTTGTATTGTACTATTGTGTGGTGTTTTTTTCAGATTGTATGAAGCTCGATCTACAACCAGAATGAATATATCTACAACCATAATGAATATTGTTGATCATTTCCTAGCTTTATATGCAGTTTCACATCTTTCGGAAGTGAATGCTGTTGTTCTTCCCAAATGGAATGGACTTACAAAGAAGGCTGAGGTATTTTGTTTTGTGGTATATAATATGAATTAGGATAACTCATTAAATTCAAAGTTTAGTGTTGTGCATAATGGTTAAACAAGTATTTTGTGACAGTAGCTAAGGATTCTATTTGGAGCTTCTTCGTAAGTTGTGTGATTTTTAGAGGCTTGACTTTTATTTTCATTGTTCATAATCTGGCCTGTTGTTGGGTAGGGCCGGGAGCTTGAGGAGCTTAAGCTGTTTTCATAAATTAGATAGATAAGGCGCTGTTTGGAGTTATCTACAAGTCATTTGATAATATAAATGCCATAAGGACCTTTGATCTTCTATCCCTTGGGTGGATATTGTGTGGTCAGATAAAACCCACGAGTTTTATGATCTTTGAGGGCTCCAATTCTGAGTCGTGGTATTTATCCACCTTTTTTTTTGTATTTTACTATTTTTTGATTCCTTCCAAGCAGAGTAGAAAAGTTGTGAGCCAAGACAGTGTGAAGATTTGGCAAGATGAGATTTGAGGAGCTTTTGTATGCTGTAAGATGAACTTTTCTGGAAACACTTTGTTCTGAAGGATGGAAGTCAAATTCTGACATAAGTTTGAAACTCAACCATTTATGTTGTTTATCCTCTTTAATATTGGCCACTTTTAGTGCTTAGAACCATTAAATTACTGTATGCATACTTATTTGTTAAGTACCTCCTGGTTCGTGTCATTTGGTTTGATCTAGTAATTATATGCTCTACTATTTGGACATTATGTCATAATTTTGGATATTGTTTGCATTCAATGCTCGCAATCCAGAAGTTCTCAATATCAATAAATGTTAGTATGTGAGCATTCCTAGGAACTTACAGTCCAATTTTATTATAATTCTTGTTACCAATAGTTGGCAATTTGCAACTTCTTTAAGTGTTGGCAGAACACTCCTAGTCCATAAGCTTGTGTTCTGGAGCCATACACAACTTTTATCCATGAAATTTGAAAATATTTATGTGGGGAACTCGTTTGTTCCATGTGGTGTAGTTTTAACTTATAGAAAAATGTGCTTTCAAGTTGTGACGAATTGCATGTATAATTGACATGGAAAAGCCCTAATGAGTGTTTTATCCATGGGAATGCTGGTCTTGGTTTTCAAAACATGAATTAAAATGTGAGGTGAAAATGGATTTCTTTGTAAAGGATTCTCCCATTTGTTTACAAGCTTGTACCTTTTTTCTTTCCATATCATTTGAAGTTGATATTAAGAGTCAGTTCATTAAGATATAATTTGATGCAGATATTTCTCGAGGTCTATTTTTCTAGTACAATATATCTCTTAAACATGTATTCTTATATACATAAAGTAACATTCATTTGATTATCACGGTTCTATTGCTGGTTAGTGTAATATGCATGATCATTGGAGGAAAGAATCATATGGTATGTATGAGTATGACCTTGGCATTGGATGGAGTTTGAATATTCGGTTTATATGGGATGTAGCAATTTTATTATGATTAATGCAAGCAAACTCTTAAAATTGACATAGATTTGTAGCGCTATAGTTGATTCTGTAAGTTCTTTAGTTCTTTAGTAGAGAATAAGCATATCTTCACCGACATAGAGATCTGGTAACATGATTGAAATTTGAGAGGCATATTTTAGCTTATTATGAAATCCTGTAACAAGCTTCAATTCTGATTTGCAGTGCCACAATTAAACTAATTTCTGGTGTATACTACAGGTTCACTATACTCATTTCTACTTCTAAGTACCTGTAAGTACTAATTTCTGGTTCGCATTGTTGTTGAGGTTTCTGAATGCCAACCTTTGTTTTGTCATAATATATTGAGGTCAGTCATACATCCGTTACATTTTTCAGCTGTTATTCCAACTGGTTATGATTTTCAAACTTATATTCTGGAAATGCTTGTTCTGCCCTTCAAAAAGAAGAAGAAGAAATTGGGCTGTTGGAGATGTCTCCCACAATGGCCTTCTCTGGAATCCTTGTGATTTGGTATGATCTATTCTGCTTTGTCAATCACATGGAAGAAGGAAATTTCTTGGGTATGTTAACCTCCAAATTCTGTATGCTTTGCACTGTTACTATGTCTTCTACCAACTCCTGAGAATTTGATTGCACTTTGCCTTCTACCATTCCTGAGAGTTTTATTCCCACTTAAGAAGACTATTTGTGTGCTTCAAGCGTACAGATGTAGACATTTCTCAATATCTATAACATCACAAAAATGAAAAAAGACTAGTTTGTTATCAATTTTTTATTTCCATGGGAGTGGCTGATTAAAAGACAGTAATCATTTGTAAGATTGTAATTGCCCTAAAGTTAGCAGAGAGCTGCTTATTTAGTGAGCGGATAAATTAGTATGCAGAAATTTGTTTGTTGCCGAACTTCGGCTGTTGATTTCTTGGAGGAAGGGTTGTAAGGCAGGGCAAGGGCTTTGTATCATTGTATCTTTGCTTTACACAGCATGTTCGTTTTCTTCTCTCATATGTTCTGATGGCAAGGTTTTCATTTCTGAATTCTTTTACTTGAGAGTTACTGTAAATGTGTTTTTGGTGTGCAACTATGGTAATTTGTTTTTTTTTTTTGGGGTTACTAAGGCCTTTTCTGGTGTGGGGAATTACAGGCCCTCCATTCGTCTTATTATGCACAAGTGCTGGACATGCATTCTATTGAAAAAATATTCTGACTGTAACTGCAAAAATGTTTTAAGATATGCAGGCACCAAAGAAGCATAACACATCACTATTAGAAATACAATTGGAGCAATGATCGGAATCAACAAGTTTACCTGGTAAAATATAAATGGCAATTGATTAAAAAATACATGTTCCAGGGTGCTGACAAATTTCAAAATGTGAGTTCTACATATACGTGAATTGTCATTGATTAAAATAATGGGTTACTGACATTCAAGTCATTCTATTCGCTCCCAGCATGGAATCGCCTGGGATTGCAAATTCCTTTTTGTAAATTTCCCACATTGTGGTTTTCACGCTTTTTCTTTTGCATTTTTCAAGATGAATTTTTAGGTTGATCCCCATGAACTCCATTAGAAGGCTAAGAAAAGCTAAAAAGATTTTGATGTCTCTGGCAATAATTGAATAAGGGTAACAAAGTCGTGAACTCGATTGGTAGATAGACCAGGGAAGGTTACGCGGCGTTGAAATCAACAGGTATCATTGAAAATGGGTAACAAAGTTGTGAAATCGATTGATTTATAGGCTAAGATTGGTTAAACGAGCTTTCAAAATAACTGGTAGGTAGATCTAAAAAAGTGTATTGCTTTGACAAAAACGTTTCAAGGTTGAGTGTTTCAGGCATACAGATGTATCAGTCTTTGATTTCATTGTTGTAAGCCGATTCATGCATTGCTGGTACTCAAATTATTATGATTTATGACTCCAAGAGAGATTACAAGTGCACATAGGCAAACTGATATGACTAAAGTCGTTTGCACTTCACTGGTATGCAAGTATCGTATATGAATGACAACTTTTGTTTCACGACCTTATTCCTGTTTTGAACTAGTCGAAAAAATTCAAATCGAGGAATGTAAGCCAGTCGTTATCTCATCTAACTGGGAGTTAGGAGTTGTTCATCTGAATCAAGAGTCACTTCCTGCAGTGAGATCCAGAGCCAATGGTCTTTACCCAGACCCTTGATTTGGCTTTCTTTCAATGAATTGGCCTGCAATGTTCTTTACAATATTTAGTTGTATTGTCCAAACTCTCACAAATCTTTCTCTAGTATGGTAGGAAACCTTGTTCGATTCATTGTAAATCATTACGAGGATATCCATATTCAGTATGAGGGCAACTTAAAGGCTGACAACTTGCATGAGTTATTTGAGGGCTGAAAGGATCAGCAAGACTCTTAGTTTTTTGGTCAAAATTCATATCAGAAGATCCAACATTGAAAAGAATCTAAAAGTCTCTTAATGTTTTGGCTCTCGGTCCTTTAGACTGTTTGGTCTGGGGGATGTCGTTAAAATCTCATTTAAAATAAAACATAGTGGGAAAGCTTATGTAGAAAGTCCTTGTAGTTGTAATGCTCAACCAGCGCAAAATGTGCAAAAGCAGGCGAACAAGTTTTTGCATAAACAGATCTTTCAGTAGAGAAAAATACATGCGAACACACTAAGTATGTTGTCAGTTAACTATTGAGATGTCTTTATCTACCACGGTAACTAACATTAACATGCAGAACAATTAAATAAAGAAGTAAATTAACAAGACAAAATATAATTATGCTAATTGATTTCTTAAGAACAAATATATGATTCTAAATGCATTGAATTATATTTGTACCCATTAAAATGATTCTAAATCTGACGGATTTATATTTCTTTACTCATTAATTAATTCTAAATGTGACAGAATTATTTGTTCACCCATTAAATAATTCCAAATGCGACGGAATTATATTTATATACCCATTACTTAATTTAATTTAAGTCGATTCTTTAAGACTAATTTAAAATATTATCAAATTAAAAAAATATAATTTTAAATGCCATCCAATTAAGTAATGGATAAACAATTCTAATTTGATGGCATTCAGAATTATGCATTTGTTCCGAAGGAATCAATTGGTATAATGCATGCATTTCATCTAAGCATGGTATTAGAAGCGTTCAATTACTTTTCCATGCATAAGTGCTATAACATGAATGAAGAAAGATCTATTATTTTACTTCAATTATATAAAAATGTCTAATTTTTTTCTATAATGAATTCAATTATTGAAGTTAAATACTACATTCCTCCTTTTGACTCCTTTATTCATTCATACTTAAAAGAAAATTAAAATAATTAATGAGATCTTAACTTTTGTTAATATTTGCATATTTCCATGAGTAAGGTTATTAAAATTTTGTTAGAAAATAACAGAAATAAATTCTATTTAAAGTGTTGAATAGTAACAAGTTTTTTCAACCTTAAAGGATTATTTACCCCTTTTTCGCAATTGATAGACCAGGAGTACGGAATTTTGACCCTTTTAACAAAAATTGACCCATACACCTTAACTTATGTTTTTGATTAGATGAAAAATAGGTTTTGAAGGGGGACTCGAAACCCTTTACAACCAAAGAAAGAGCTGCAAAAAAGACCTGTAGCCAACCAAGAAAGATGCCTCCAAACAAGACACATCAAGATTTACATTTAGAACTACTCTTGTGGGAGTGGAGAGTCATGTCAAAAGAAGGTTTAGAGAATTTTTCTTTTTTGCCCTTTATAGTTATCCAACCTTCTTCCACTTGCGTTGCCTTAGCATGCCACACTTGCATACTACTATCTTGAAGAAAATTGCCTCTAGCCACTATCGCAGTGATTTCATCGGTTTGTCTTCTAGCAGACAATGTCTTATCAGAAAGGCTACTAGATATGGCAGCCTGAGACCCATTCACACGCTCAACTAGGGTTTCAACAAGATCTTTCTCAGTATTAGCAACCCTAGCATTTGAGACATCCAAAGAGGATGCCCCATGAACCTGTGAATCCAACGCAACCACCTCATAAAAGCTCCTTTTTTGCTTAGGTTTCTTTTCAACCGTATAATGCTGTTGAGAGACACCTTTCCACCATGTAGCCATTATTGCTTTCTTCTCTAATCCACATTGTGCAACAGTATGACCAGTTTTAAAACATCTTCGACATCGGAAGGGAACCCCTTCATAGTCCAAAGATTGGACCCAAGAACCCTTAGGAGATTTAAGTAAAATCTCAGCAGACAACCCTTAACTTGCTATTTCTATGGTTTAAGGGATATTAGAATATTGCAAGAAAATTATAGGAACAAATTTTATTTTGTAAGGATTAACATTATGTTAATACTTGTTATTTCTATGGTTAAGGGATGCTAAAATATTGGAAGAAAAATATATGAACAAATTTTATTTTGTAAGGATTTAATACTAACAAGAATTTTGACCTATTTAACAAAATTTGACCAATATTGGTAAGAAATAATTTAGCGTGTTGAATTGACCTAACATGAAATTCTTCCATACTCATCTCCCCCATTATAAACTTGGTATAAGTGTTATGGCAACTAATTGCCAACCACTTTCAAGTTTCAGTGTCTTTGAAGGTGTAAGAATCAATTTATTAAATAACTTTTAAATAATAAGGCTTGCCCATAAGCTCATTCAAATCAAAATTCAGCCACCTAAATTCTCATAAAATAAAATTTTAAATTCAAAGACTAAAAATAATATAGAAAGTTCACTTACATAATTCTCATCTTACAAAATAACTACAAGAATATTATACTCTTCATTCTCTCATAATTTTTTTCAAACCAAATCTTGTAACAAGTTCACTTCCATAATGGTAAAACACCCATAACAATACATTCCACTTTTCTTCTTAAATAACTTGAGAATTGACTTGCAAGTTGTAACAACCACCTCCTTTTATAAAGAATTTACTTGGTTTTATTTACCATACAATAATAAATTAACATCATAAGAAAAACGGGACATAAAATTTTTTCTTTTCAATAATTGAAATGGCAATTGCATGATTGGATATATATAAATATTTCATAACTTACTTTGCTTTTCGAACTGAAAAGACTAATCCACTTTTTCCTTTTACTTTTCAACATGGAAGATTGCATATAAATAAGATATAACATTAATTTTTAAGGAACAAGGTCAGAGATCCCATATCTGGATACTTTTGTCTTATAAGACTCGGCATGTCATTGATAAAAGGGAGAGCATCACCCAGGTGCTTTACCTCCAATTGTAGACTGACGGTCCCCTACACACCTTCCTAACTAGAAGTGGCCCTACCCTTCAACAAAGAGTTAGTTAAGAACCCTCTACTTTCTCCATCTAAGCTTTGGTGTTGTGCCCTACTTAATGAATACCGTCAAACAACTATGGATACCTTCCAACTATGAATGACAACTTTGATTAGTTAAGTATTCGGAACACAGTGAATTGACAAGTGCAAACAGAGACTATTGCACTCATTTTGGCCAAAGTATTTGAAATATATTCAACCGCTACTTACAAGTGGAGTCATTTGTTCACCCACCCTACTCGACTTGGAGAACCTTATCCGACCTTGTATTAGCCCAAACCTACTGTTTGACTAATGATCACACAAATTTTCGTTTAACAAGGGATAACTTCATTAAAATCATAATTCATCTAGATTGGTTAAGGTTTCCTAACTTGATACACCAATATTATGTTCACGTAACAACCTGGGCCTTGGCAACTGCCACTTGTTCAAGTCCTTACTAAGTTGGTAAATGACTTGACTAGTGTATTTTTTGACCCTGAATACCCACGTTACGTTCTCATAACTTCTTGGGACATGATAACTACCACTTATTCAAGTCCTTGGCCCACTCTATGCACAAATAGTTGTTACTGTTGACTTACTATCATCGACTAGTTTCACTTAGTCGCAAACTGAAAGTACTAACAAAATGTTCATCATATATATAAGAAAATATTAATATTAAATTGAAGATTCCTTCTTATTATAGTCTCGAATGTTTAGTGTGTAGCTTAATTATAGATTCCTTACTCAGAATGTGGAGATTCACTTAGTAAATAACTCGTTTGGATTGCTAATAAATTCTAACTCTAACACTCGAGTTACTTTCACGTAACTATTTGGGTCTTGGCTACAACCACTTGTTTGAGTCTTTACCAAATCCCTTAAGAGCAACTACTCTTGAGATATAAACTTTAAGCAAATATTGACACATAACGATAACATCTTGACCTCCTGGCCATAATATAGTAAATATAATACATGTACAAAATCCCCATAGCACTGGTTAGATCTCCATTAAGAATATAACTTTTCACTAGGTTTAAGTTTATCTTTGTAAACACTATTGTCTTGTTTACTAAGGATAAAAACAACTGTAGAACAACTGGTCCAATCTTTTGAAAGATTCACAAATATAAGTGTTTACTCACTAAGTTTAGCAGTATGATTGGTTTGATAAAATATAAGTGTTTACATTTCTAGATCCTCTGGGTTTCACAGTCGAAAATAAATTCGGGATCTGAGTTTCCGTGAGATGACAACAAAGGTGACAACAAATGCAACTTTACAATTTTGCACTTTTGAGATCTTCAACTTTTTTTCAACCTATGAATCTGCAACACAAACACAAGAGGGAAAAAATGTTTATTTTTGGTGATGGGGGTTTGACCAACATTTTGGTAATTAAACCTTGAATTGAAATGAGACATAAAAGAGGGAATGAAGAATGAAAAAAGTTATGTTATCACTCAACAAACCCTTGTAGAAACCTTAATAATGGAGATATTAGGAGGTCTGCAACTTGCATGGAATGGATGTGGATCTTGACACTTGAATAATGCTTTGAATGCTTGAACTTGATCTTGAAACCTACATCACAATGTTAGCTCCAAAAACATGCATGATGCAAGAAGACTTTGACATGAATAGATCTTAATTGTTGCAATAAATCTCTAATATATTTGCTCTTGAATGCTCTTGATCATCAACTTTACTCTTGTGAAATTATTCTTAAAAGTGATCTTGAATAGTCTTGAAAATCTAGGTGAAACTTAGTGAAGTAACCTTGTATTTATAGGTATGTATCCTTAATTTCCTAAAATTCAAATATCACAAACTGACATTGAATTATAGATTTGAAGATGTTAAAATATCACCAAAAACATAATTTAAATTTAGGTCGAAAGGTCTAGGGGGGACCCATTCGGTCCCTATTCCTGGAACACACATTGCTCAATGTAAAGTGTTATGTATTGGCATTAATTATTGTCGGGTTTCCCCTTCAAAAAATATAATTAATTAGGCTTGTAAATGAATACAAGGGCTTATTAAAGCATAATTAAGCTCAATTTAATTAAGAGGGCCCAAACAAGTGTGAAAATGTAAAGGGATACATTTTTCAACACTAAATTAAGGCATTATTAAGTCCAATTTAATTAGGAGTGCCCAAACAAGTAAGAAAATGTAAATGGATACATTTTTTTACACTACATTTAGCCCCCACTTTAGTGAGAGGATGACCTTGTGTCAAACTCACACTAAAGTAGACAATCAAGAGAGGTCTAATTGTACAATCGTTGGAAGAATAAAATGGAAAAGATTAAGGAGGATGATCAAGCCCCCAAGATCTAAGATCTCATGGAAAAACCAACAAAGGCACAAGAAGACACATGCCTATGTTAAACATATATATGTGGCAATGACAAGATATTCAATCATACAATGTCAAAGACTAAAAGAAAGAAAATGAAAAGAGAAGGAAAAAGGGGTGGATCAAGCCTCAACTCTCCAACTCGTTGTGGATCACGCTTCAACTATTTGTCCAAAAAACGTTTACAAGTGGAACTCGTTGTCCACTATGCAAACAAACAATGCATGCTCACATGGGCTAGTGAAATATGCTGTCCACTAGGTGAGCCCCTAAGAGTGGCAAATGCGGGAATCTTATTAGGCTCCCATACCATACCAAGGTTATACTTTTGATAACTTTAATATGGCACCACACAATACAAACTTCGAGCTTTATAAGGCTTAGCAAACTGTGTTATGTTAAACACTTATGAACAAACAAGGCTCCATAAGCAAGCAAAGTGTGTTATGCTTGGTGGCCATGAAAAATGGTTGTAACTTCGAGCTTCACAAGGTTAGCAAGCTGCGTTATGTTAAACACTTATGAACAAAATACAAATAGGATAAGGCATGTTCAAAGGGATTTTTCTTAGTTCATATAAGGTCTCCTCTTAGGGAACATCATGCCTAATGTCTCCAAGTGAGGACAAGTCTAAGATAAAAGATTCACAACTTAGGGAGTGCAATGCATATCATCACCACTAAAAGGAATGTTGCATGCCAAGAAAGGTCACAATCTTGGAGGATATCAAACCCAATGACACCACCAAGAAGAAGACACATTAGGAAGTAAGAAGACTACACAATGAAATATAAGATATAGTCAAAGATCTCCAAAATGATAATGCCAATATGCCCCCACTTTAAAGAAATTGCTAACACCATGTGTGAGCAATTACTTTAAAGTAGCAAATGATCAATACTAACAATAAGGAAGACATTAGAGCTTATTTGGAAAGTCCTATGTCAAGCATATGTTTCCAAATAAAGCTACATGTCATGAGTAAGGGGTTTCCCACAAAATGCAATGTTATAGAAAGAAAGTATATTACACGCGAGCTAGCTTAAGGCATGTTGTCTGCATCCCAAGCTCACTCTTATATATACATGGAAGGCGATCAACTAGCCCAAAAGAGGCAATGACAAGTGCCATACTAGGACAAGGCTACCTAACCCCTTGCCCCCTAAGGGAAAAATGTGAGCCAAAATGGATGATGATATGTGCTCCTTGCGGAAAGGAAATATGATTGCATAAAGCCAAGTTTATACCCTCATGCATGGTAGTGAATATGCTATGATACTACAACTACTACATGAAAAGGAGCAAGATCTAATGTTACTGATTATAATGAGTAGACAAAGTATCAATTTGATGCATATCCAATGAGATATTCCCACATGTAGTATCAATTAGTTCAGAATGCAACAAGGTTAAAATTGTCTTAGAATAATCTTTTGTAATAGTGTTGATATTGAGTGAAGGCTTTTTTGATGCTTTTGTTTCTTTTGAATGACGATAATCGAGACCACCAGTTGTTTCTTGTGTGTTAGGCTCTATAAGGACACAAATGCCTTGTTCTCTAGCAACACATCCTTTTCCACTATAACCATGTTGTTTCATAAGTTCATAACCTCTTCCATAAAGCTTTTCCATTTCTTTTGGATTCGGTGGTTGTACGTAATCTTCATCAAAGTTTTTTGTGTAATTTGTTTCTTCTTCTAAAGTGGTTGAAGTGGATGCTTTCGAAGGTTCTTCCGAATTTTGTGTTGAGACATTATTGTTGGTTCTTTTCCCTTTTCAGACTCTTTTTTTATGATTTTGTATTCTCCCATGAATGTAGGTGTGAACTCTAAGGAACCCCAATTATCGTCCAATAATTTTATGAATTTTTCAATATGTTTTTCTTTTCCTTTCTCTTCCACGGGTTCTACTTATGTAGTTGGTGTCAATGTTTTCAAAGGACTTTCCTTGTCTTTCTCAATGTGCAAACAACTTTCTGGTTCAGGGTTGGCCTTGATTGTATAAACTTTGTTGCCATAGACATATTTCATTATATGATGAAGAGTAGAAGGAACTGCATGCATTTCATGAATCCATGGTCTACCCAAGAGAAGATTATATGAAAGATTATTGGGCATGACATGAATAGGAATTTGCAATGTAGCTTTTCCAATTGTAATAGGTATTGTGATCACACCAAACGGTTGTTTTCCTACATTATCAAATCCACAAATTGATAAAGAGTCAGGTTCAATCTTGCTCTTATCTATTCCAAGTCTATCCAAAAGGTTTATGCTACACACGTTAAGGGCTGAGCCATTGTCAACAAGGGTTCTCTTTATCCCAGTCCTATTAATAAGAGTTATTATCATGAAAGCTTCATTTTATTTTTGCACTTCCAAAGGAGGTAGCTCACTTAGGTGGAAAACTGTTTGAAATTCATTCCTTGAATTAGGGCTGCTATATCATTTGGGTTTGTACTAGGAGGAACCACAACTTGTTGCAAAGCTATTTGAAGAATACTCTAGTAATTAGGCGAGGCTTGAATAAGGTCCCATAAGAATATCTGTAACGCCCCGCCGTGTGAACCCCAAAGGACAACAAAATACTGCACTATTTTTTTTTTTGAAAGGAAAACATGGCATAAGATGAATATGTACATACATTACATGAAGAACAACTATGCATTTACAAATTCATCTACGTCCTCTGAGGTACACGAAACAGTCATTACAAAACCTAAAATTTTACCGAGACGAAAGCGAATAAAACCAAGATTACCTATTGATGACATACAACCATCCATGATCAAAAGAGAGGAAAATGATACATCATTTTATTACAATTCAATTCATAGTTCCATAATACAATTGTGGAGCACATTTCCACATATACAACCCATCATAATTACATTAATACATTACATAATGCTTCCCTTATAACAACGAGAAGAGTACATCAAGTACAAGATTAATTACATTAAAGGAGAATAAGGTACAAAGTAAGGAAAAGTCTTCAACAACGTGAAGCTCTTGAAACTTTGCATCCGCTTATGCATCACAAACACAATCTGGGAACCCAATGGGGTGCATAACATGTTCCACTCGACCACGTGGACCCGAACCTCCGCCCCCCGTGCTAGGAGATGACAAGAAAAAACCCACAACCAAGACATACAAGCAAAACGATCACAAGACCAAGCCACAAGGTCAACCAAAACATAACATACATCAATCTCAATGACCACATACAAGGTGACTGCTTTTAGAGGCATATAAAGGAAAAGCAAGGGATTCTATGACACCAATATTCATATACTCCCAACTAAAGGGTATGCAAATACTTGGGTTCCCAAAGAGACTCACATCATAACTTGGCTTATAAATTCATCAAAACGGATGATAATTCAATAGAGAATACAATCAATCATGAGAACGTAAAAATCAATCTTTCATCTCCAAACACAATTCCATGAAAAAAAATTAAAAGAGTATTGCATACTCCACTTGTTTAAACATACCTTTTCAATTTGATAAATACACTAACTTAATAAGAACATGAAAGGATTAACCAGTTGATATAACACTCAAATAAATCAAACCTCTACTAGTAATTTTAGATTATTAGATATTCAAGAATCACATATTTTATGACCAATTTGAAATTATTAAATTAAATAAAGCACTTATGAAAACCTACAGTATGTAGCCCGTCAGATTTCTCTAAATTTATGATTCCTAGCATATGCATTTGTTATTTCAAAATAATTAAAATTAAATATAGCCTATACATTTGTTAGTTCAAAATAATAAATTTAATTAAATTGTAGCCTATTTATTTACTTCAAATAAATAAACTTAATCAAAATATAACATTTACATTTGTTGACTTCAAACTAAATAAATCTAATTTAAATCCAACACAGTCGTTTTATACACAAATCATCAATCTAATAGTGAAAGAATTTGTAAATAACTTTATCTTTAAATATCTTAAAAATAAATTTAATTTTTTTAAATTCACTTGAATTAAAGATAAATATCTTGAAAATAAATTTAATTTTTTTAAATTCACTTGAATTAAATCTAATTTCAAAATATTCTTGAAAATAAACCTAACTTTAAATATATACTTGAAAATAAATCTAGTTTTAAATACTTTTTGAAAATAAATCTATTCTTAATATTTACTCTCAATACTCCTAATGTTGCAACACCCACTCATATAAAATCTAGTAGCATACTAAGTTAAAATGTAGTAACTACATATTAATTTTAAGCATTAGATAAGAGAAGGTTCACCAATAACTAGTGAAACATATTTACTCTCAATACTCCTAATGTTGCAACACCCACTCATATAAAATCTAGTAGCATACTAAGTAATTTGGAATAAAAGTTGATTGAAAAGTGGGGGTCCAAAGTTAAAATGTACATATTAATTTTAAGCATTAGATAAGAGAAGGTTCACCTATAACTAGCAATAGTTTCAATGATATGCTAAGATTACCATAATTGCTAAAAAGTTATAAAATGCTCAAAAAGTTATAAAATGCTTCTTATCAATAAAAATCTTCTCATTTTGACTCAATATCCTTATTAGACATCTCTAGAAATAAATATATTTATATATATAAAAGGCTCCCCTATATAGGTAAGATACTATGCACTTTGATTAGAATCTTCGACAAGTGATAACTATAAGTAATTCAACGATTAAAGGATGTTGACACACCAATCAAATATTCCCTAATCACTAGTAAATTATATTACACTTAAAGAACTTATTGCTAATTGATATAACAATATATGTATTTTGAAAGTTGTATGAAAATATCATATATAATGATACCTATTTATTGATACCTTTATATTCAATGGTTCATTTTATTTCATGAAATTATAATTGATTAAATACCAATTTGTCAATTACCATACATCTATAACTAATATATTTTATTAATATTATTGCAATTTATATATTCAACATTATAGTATTTAATACCCTTATTTTCCATACATTGTGCAATCAAGAACTAGTCTATCACCTCATAGGCTAAACAATAGAAAACTATTTATATACCCCTCATATAAATTAACAAATAGAACATGACCTATGTACATTCCTCTCGTAAAATTGAACCTTAGCACAATGGGCCTTTATAGAGTATATAAGACTTGACTAGGGGAGATGGCCCAGTAGTCTTCGCGCTTCTAATTATCCTACGTCGAAATTTCAAATCACTCCCAATTTTTTACAGCAGCTTACTTGGCAAGTTCTCTGCTTATAACTAAGGTTTCAGGGCCACATCATCAAATATGATGCCACATCAGCATGCGTTTTTGTCAAGGTGTCCAAAAAGGCCCCAAAAAATAGTGAGACCAATTCTCGTGCATTACATCATGAGTAGTTGAGCGCTGACGTGGTATCACATGATTGGTTGCTTTTTAGATCAAAAGCATACATTTTGTTTAATTATGGGTAGTCAAATCACAACTATTGGACATTATATAAACGACTATTGAGTACTATAATTATGATTGGGTACGCGACTATTGGACCCCGCACGACTATTGGGCCCTCTCCCCTAATTTAGTAAATGTTAAAGTTGCACAACTCTCTTGACAGGCTGGTATGCAAAATGCGGATGCATAGATAGGGCGCGTGAATTGTTTGACATAATTCCTCAAAGGGTAGCATCGATAAGGCACGTGAACTGTTTGAAATAATGCCTCAAATAAATGTCATCTCCTCGTAGACATGTCTGCAAAATGTGGCGCCTAGACAAGGCGTGTGAACTGTTTCACAAAATGCCCAAAGAAATGTGATCTCATGGAATGCAATGATTGCAGGAATATGGCGCCCTGGTAGACACACGAGCAAATTGTTGAAGCCTTAAAAAAGTATATCAATCTGTACTCAAATCGGTTGCCAAAAGCAGATAACAAGAACAGATGTTATAATTTATAAAGGAGAGACCATAGGTACCGATGCAAACGAAGATTGAATTGAAACCATACATTCTGAATCTCACATGGCTGCAAGGCAGCGACAGGAAGGAGATTGATGACAGCAAGAGAAATAAAAAGGATAAAGCGCCATCGAGCTCCATTTACTAACGAAGCTTTGGGGAAAAGATAAGTCTCCATGGTCGTCTTCTTGGGCACCTATTTTACAGATGGAGATTTGCCAAAAACAAAAGCGAGTAATTTGAGTTCCACAGTGAAGACTTTTAAGTTTTCAGACCAGACGAGCCATGACTCTACAGAGACAGATCAAGCAACCCAGGGAGAAGGCGATTCTAGATGGCTTCAAGGTGACCTCGGCTCAAGGTAAGAAATGATAGCACAGTGGGCACCTATTAGATTTGTTATAAAGGCTTTAGAAATTTCAAGACAAATGCATTTGTCAGGTTTAAGGCCAAATTCCGCAACATTTGCTAACACCATCCCTGCCTATGCCCAAATGGGAACTTTGGAGCAGTATGGACATCCGTCAAAGCCTAAAGGATAGAGGAACTTTGTCAGATACTATAGTTGCAACTTGCAACTGCCTTAATAGACATGGATGCAAAAAGTGGAAGCATTAACATGGTACGTGAACTGTTTGGAAAAAATGCCACATACGATAGATTGTCAAAAGAATCAAGCAGGTTATCTAAACCTTTAAACTTCCTATTATGTTCAAGTGCCGCAGCTGAGACAGGTTGATAATGGAGTCAGAGAGATTATTTAAACCTCTACAACATTCTAATTTCAAGTACTACAAATGTGATAGGTTCCCAACGGAATTAGGAAGGCTATTTATGTTGGGAAAAGGTGTGTTGTACACCTTGCATTATATATTTAATGTAATTATTCTTGGGGCCACTTAATGTTGCATGTAACATTGGCACATAAGTTAAATTGATATTTAAATATAATTATTTAATATTGGAGAAAATAATAAATAAAACACCCAATATTAAATAAAGGGATGTGATTTGTAATCTCATAGTTATAGTCACATGGTTTTGTGCAATACCACTAAGTGGTTTTGTGGGAGCTTGCTTCTATAAAAGCAACCACAAAGGTAGTTATTGTGTGAGATGCAATTTTGCGTGATTAACTCTGGTTAGCATTTGTGAGGGTTTGAAGCATGACACAGGATGTGTGGTTGCATGCTTGTTCACATGGAGTGCTTGGAGAGAGCTTGTTGCTTCAATGGTGTTCATGGAGACTTAGAAGATGTATTGTAATCTTATTGCTGAATAATACATGAGAGATGGATGTTTTTGGAGGCTGGGTTTTTTCCCTCTTGAGAGTTTTCCCAGGGTATATCTTGTGTCATATTTTCATGGGTATGTTGTCTATTCTCTTGCATGTGGATTCTAAATACTTAAATGCATAAATTTCTTTATAGATTATGTGGAAATTGTCTTTAATTGGCTGCAAGTTTCCAACAATTTACGCCTCTACAGTCCTCTATGTTCAAGTGTTGCTGCTGTGACAGGTTGCGAATGGTATCAGGGAGATTATTTAAATTTATACACCCTCCTCAGTCCATATGCTACAGCTGCGATAGGTTACTCAGGGAATGCAATGATAACAGAATATGCACAACACGGTGGATTGAAAAGGCTTAAGACACTTTCAGGAAAATGCAATTTAGCAGGTGTAAAGCCCGATGCCAGCATTCTATCTGCCTGCGCTAAAATGTGAGCTTACGAACAGGGTATGGACCTTGCATCAAGCATAACAGAAGGGGAGGAGGGGATTTAGGCAGATGTTGAAGTTGCGACTGCATTGGAAGACATGTATGCAAGGTGTGGACGGCTATACAGGGCACGTTAACCGTTTAACAAAATGCCTTCAAAGGATGAGGTCTGGTGGACTGTAATGTCTGCAGGATATACACACGATGGATCTCGTTGAAAAGGCTTTATAAACTATCAAGCAAAATAAAACAGTAGGTAACTTACTTCAAGTCTCTACACGTTCCTCCTCCGCAAGCCCCAGATGCCTCCCTACTTCCCTGCTTCCTCCCTTTTCCCCAGAGACCACCCCCTCTGCTAGATGAAAACTCCCTTCTAAAGAGATGTGCCCGGGAGAGAAAATGCCAAATGTGTAAGCATAGACAAGGCATGTCGACTACTTTCTCTTCACATGCAAAAGAGTTGTAGTAAAGACAAGGCACGTGGTCACATTGGCAGAAGCTTCCAAGGGACGTGGCAACCATTAGTATATGTTTATTTATTTTATTCCTCTTTTACCTTATCTTTGTTCTTCTACTTATAAAATACTTATTTTTTTTCTAAACCATCTAATTTATATTATTTTAGTAACAATAATAATAATAATATTTATTTTATTTTATTTAACATTATTTATTATTATTATTATTTTACTTTATTAATAATCCCTAGATGAAATAAAAGGACTTATATTGTTCTTATAAATTTTATAATTTATTATTATTCCAGTCGAAGTCATATTAGCCAGAACAAAGTATGGAATTTTATGAAGAGATTGATTCAACGAAAGAGAAATTAAATAAATATTATATATATATATATACAAATAATTTCCCATAAAATTTCTAATTTAGACTCTTAAATCAAATAACATTCTCTTTCTACCATTCACTAATTTAAATATACAAATATAACATAGCCCAAGAATCAACCAAAAATCTAAATCAAACTCTTTATTATCTTTAGCTTCCATAGAAAACATAATAAAATAACATAATCTATGTCTTCTTCTAAATTGAATAACATTTTATTTATTTATTTATTTATTTATTTATATGAAGATACAACTACATAATAGAGATTAATTAAAGCAACCATTTATCCCTACTATATAATTTCTTTCCTCAAAAGTAAGAGAGTAAAGCTAATAAATGTTATCCATTAAATTAAAACAACGTCAACACGACTTCAAGACACAGATAAACAACTTACTCGATATTCAAAGACGCTGAAACGGAGGGACACTACAATATCTTAGCAGGAGTATTTTTAAGTTGTTCAATGAGATCATACTCCTTTCCACTATGTAAAGGCAAACGAGGAGCACTAGACAATATAGGTTGAGGCAATGGTATTGAAACGAGAGTGGTTTGCGGTTGCCTATTGTTCCTTGTACTAAATGTGTGAGCAACGGTATTGTACCTCGGTTGCTGTGAAACATTATTACTATCAAGTTGCCTTGTAAAGTTCAAGATAGTTCTTAGAGGTAATGGTTGTTTTTTCGATGGTTCAAGGATAAGCATGGGTTTGTTTTGAACTTGAGGTTGATGTGAGGGTGGATAAAGGATAAGAAGTAGCTTAGGAGATGGCTTGGGAGGTCTAAGAATTATAGGACTTGTAGGACTCAAGGGATATCTAATGTTCATAACCTCAAAAGATTTATCCTTGTTTTGATGATCTTTTAGTGAAGGAGACTCTAATGTTACCTCATCACCTCATCTAATGAAGCCACATTACTATTGTCAATGTTGTCATTTTCTTGCACCATGATATCTTCCCTAGTAGGAGAGTTTTTAGGAGAGCAAAAAACTAGATGTTCATGACATTTAATGGCCGGATCTTCTAATATAGCTTCATCACAAGTAGGGGAGTCATCAATGGTTGGATTTCATTTCTTATCAATGATGGCATTCTCTTGTATCAAATCACTCTCACGAATAGGAGACATAGGCAAAGTGATATTAGGGGATATGTCAATGGTCTCATCCTTGTATCCAACAATGTCTTCTCAAGTGGGTGAGGTAGGGGAAGATAAACAAATAGGATTCTCATAACTCTTATTGATTGGATCTTCTAACACCAAAATATCTTCTTCACCAATAGGAGAGATATTGGGAGAAGGCCAAACTTGATTGTTATGATTGTCCACTATTGTATTCTTTTTCACTAAAACATTCTCATAAGTGAGAGAGATGTTGGGAGAATGACTAACATGCTTGTTGATGAGCTTTTTCTTGGCATACTTGGAAAGGATGGATACTAATGTTCATTGTGTGCCCAAAAATGAAAAGTACTTTTATCCAATTTATGCAATGCTTTAGGAATGTAAACATTGTGTACCCAAAAATGAAAAGTAATTTTATCCAACTTATGCAAAGCTTTAGGAATGTAAACATTGTGTACCCAAAAATGAAAAGTACTTTTATCCAACTTATGCAAAGCTTCAAGAATGTAAACATTGTGTGCCTAAAAATGAAAAGTACTTTTATCCAACTTATGTAAAGCTTCATAAATGTAAACATTTTCCCTTCAGATGTGATGATTTTCACTACTGAAATAATTTTGGAATGATTTAAAA
>VDFB02024567.1:0-21878 GCA_007258455.2 Sequoia sempervirens | reverse complement strand
GTAATGCTCATCTTCTGACATGTTCCCTTCACTTTCTTGGATTTTTGTCTTACTTTCCTTAGGAGGACAATCATTGTCTTGACTCTGAGAGTCTGCACTTTGTGCATAACCATACTTAGCTGATTCAATCATCCATATCCAATCAGGGACTTGGTCAAAGCTACAGGGCTTCAGACCTTCCAAAAATGTATTCAGCCCAGGTTCATAAATTTCACAGAACAAATCAATGCACATAGAATCATCAGGTCTGGAATCTTTGGGAATTTCTATCAAGTAGTCCAAAATTCTTGAGAACAACTTATATGGTGATTCTCCTTCTTGTTTCTTTACATCATATAATCTTTGAACCAAATATTTTTTATCAGTGTTGCTCAAATTTTGATGACACTTGACATGGGGCTCACTATGATCTTCACATTGTGATGATAAAGAAATCACAGTAGTAGATACATTTCCATCTTGAGAAGCACTTCCTTTATCAGCTCCTAGAACTCCAGTGTTATGGAATGTGCCGAGAAGACCAACACTTGCAGCCAGATGCCCTTTCATCATGGAATATTTCAGATTATTCTCAATCTCTATGGCACTCTAAAATGCCTATTGTAATGTTGCAGGTTCCTTGTCCCTTAACAAGAAACTCATCTTTTTGTCAAAAGCTCCTAAATACACAACCAAACATTCAACATCATTTGGTCTTATGTACTCAGGGATATCCCTTATAGCCTTTGTGAATCTAAGATTGAATGCAGGGATCAATTCACCATTTTTTATATGGATCTCGATGAAGTTCTTTCTTACCAAACTCAGATCCACCCTTTCACCGAATTGCTCATTAAAGGCTATCATGAACTGACTCCATGAGGATATAGAACATGCTGGTAAATATGAGAACCGATCCCTGGCATCATCCTTCAAGGATTGAACAAACAGTTTCATGATAATGTCCTCATGACTTACCTCAAAATCCCCCACCACATCCACAAATGCTCGCACATGTTTAGAGGCTGATTCTGAAAATTTCCCTATGAATTTGGGCAAATGCTTCCTGACTTTTTCAGGAATAAGGTTCGGGAAACCTTTGATACCACTGAGAACCAATGGTCTGTATCTTTCAGCAGCAAAATCCCTCTGAGGGCTTGGTGCAACTTGTCTTCCTTGCATATTTTTACTTTCCATTTCACATGGAAACCCTCATGAACTGATACTCAATCAATACTAACCTCATAAAAGGTTCTCAATTACAACATTCATGAATCCAAAATATTGATTGAATAAAAATTCCCTAAGATTATTAGAGGCACAAAACACACTTCACAAAATGTAATAGACATTACATATCATGCACTTCGAAGTATGTATAAAACTGCTATTACCCTTTTCCCTTTGGTAGTGCTAAATCACTAGATAGGGAAACAAAATTTCTTTCTCAAATGTTCAAACACATGAAGAATACCTGGCAACGTTGCAGCTCTGGAACATTCTTCAAATCTTCAATGGGTTTACCTTGACAGAGTCACCACCTCTTTGCAGAGGACAAAACTTCAAATGATATGAAGCTCACTTACATGTAAATCTTTCTCTGAGTTCCATCTGATAGAGCACCATAGATCTTGTAGCTTTCAGGTTCACTGCAACAAAGCTTTTCTCCAAGCCTGAGATTCTTCAAACTTTGAACCTAACCAACATGGCAATTGATATGACTCTTTGATAAGGCAAGATTCTAGTCAATCCCCAGCGGAGTCGCCATCTTGTTGGTTGTTTTTAATGAGCAACCAGGTTGGTCTCCTATTCTACCTATGGAGTAGCCATCTCCAGTCAAGGGCAGCTCGGAGGACCTGGACCAACTGACAAGATTCAGTCAAAGACTGAGATCTTCTGCACTTTAGGCTCTGCAGAACCAGGGTGGGTATACCCACACAATGCCTCAAATAAGACTAGACATTGCTTTTTATAGAAAATGACTCCTGATGCCAAGTATTGAGAACCTCAAATATGGCTAGATTCCCAGTAACACAATACTTGCAATAACCAGGAGGTAGGGCAAGACAACTGAAGATATTCAATGATTTTAAATTTGGAAGGCTTCTGAGAGGGACCAGGCCACAGGACAGACTAGTGCCTAATCTTGGGCCATGGAGTCAAACACAAAAGATGGAATTCATCTGCAAACAGGACCTCAACCAGTGGATTTTGTTTTGCTGATGCCTTATATCAGCTATCAGTGCCTTACACTGACAATCCAGCTCTTGTATCAACCAGATTCTTCTTACCCAATCCAACCTGTACACAAACAATCACTGCTACCTACTTAAAGGATTTAACTGCTTCCTTGAAGCAGACCTATCAACAAATAACACAACCTCGTGAAGTATGAGAAGATGAACAAAGACACCTTATGCATTCATTCAAATGATTGGAGCATACAGAAATGGAGACAATCTACTGACATGCATGAAAGATGAGCATCTTCATGTATTCATTGCTCAAACTGATTGTATTTATAGATAGATTCAGAATTACAAATCATCAGACTCCACATTGACTCAAAACTAAACACTAATCTATCTCAGGCTGATCCACAAACTCAGACAAAAGTGTGGAACTGAACCTAAGGGACCAAACCAACCTAAAAACCCCCTCACACATGGCCACGAAATTCTCCTTTATAGGAACAGGAGAAGCAACAAGCAACTGGCCAGATGAGATTACACGTCTTCGGATGACTGGGCCAACCCTAAACAGCACGCAGGCCAAAACATCACTTCCAATAGCCTCACTGGTCTCATAAATGCCTCGGGTCGGGTTGCTGCAGGAAAGACACTCCCGCACGAAAGAAGCCAGGCAATCGATGTCAAATCCGCCGCCAAATCCGCGCGTCCATACTTGAGCCATGCCGTCTTGCTCTTAGGGTCGCATCGCCATGAATGCACAATCAGCGGATCCAACAACCAAGTTTTTGTCGCCATGAATATTACAAATCTTCGCGCGCGAACAGACAGAAACCCTAACAGAGATTAGGTTGAAAACTGACTGTCGATCAGCAAAGATCGGGCGGTCGCCATTTAAAATCACTCGACCGTTGAAAACAAGCCCATGCCTGCACATTAGTCTCCAAGTAAACATCAGGCACCTTTGAATCTGAAGTTAAAACATCACCATCCAGCTGATGCACGTGCGCATTTGTGGCCCATTAGTAGCTCGGGCGGGCGAGGGTAGAGAAGTCGCTGAGAGATAGCCGAGTCGGCAAGAGGTCCTGGCGAGGAGAACAACCCATACCGAAGTCACCGGGCACAACGGCCAAGCAGAAGGAAATCGGGGAAAGGTCTGGCCGAAAGACGGATGCTACATCGAACACTCATCACAAGTCGGCAAGAGATGGCCAAGTCGGCCAGACATCATGGCGAAGTCCACATGTTTCATCGAGCAGATGAGTCGGCAAGACATGGCACACTTGGCGTAAGATTTCAGCTTAGAACAACACCCCGTCAGTGAAAGAGAGATTACAATCGATCACCAAGACATTAATAGTCTCACACCAACCGAAACCATTTTCCTTTTGTGTATCGCTATAACATTAAGATATCGAGAAGACCTCCTGCCGCACACCATGTCTCTCTGAAGGTTTTCATTCACCTGAGTGTCGCTGAGACAGCCCAGAGCCTATGCCGATGAAGACCACCATATGTTCCATCGGCGAGACCGAAGGTCACTGGCTGAGACCTCACGCCGAAGACCCCAGCTCATACCGAAGAGATTACTCTTTACATTGTCGGTCGGTATAAGCACCCACCATCGATGAGACATCACAGCGACATTACATTGTTATACCACAAGCCCTTAGAAACTTGTTTGCCGAGAGAAGTAAAGACTTTCACCGAAAGTCACATATTGAATCACCTTCGGCAAGACCCGACCCCATCACCAAGAAGACACACCGAAAAACATAAATCCCACCGAAGCATTAAGATCATCCATCACCGGTCGGCGTAACAAAAGACATCGCTGAGACATCTCGCCGAAAGGTATAGCATATGCCAAAAGAAAACTACAAGACATCTTCGGCAAGACCCAACAGAATCAACATGAGTTATATTGAAAGCTCCAAGTCCCGCCGAAGGGAAGTCACACCGATAGACAAAAGCCATGGCGAAGAAGAAGCAGGGCCGGTAAAACGGTGACAAGGGGCCGGTAAAGGAATGGAAAACGGGGCTCAAGAGAACCATAAGTGAAGCATGAACCGGCTGGATAGGTCATCGAAGGAAAAGAACAAATGGCCAGAAAGAAAAGAAAACAACAGACCCGAAACGATCCCGCCCCCGCCTCCGCAAAAGACAGCGGATACGGAGCCGGAGCCAAAACAAAACCAAAAGCCGTGGGGGCGGAGACAAAAGGAAAACAAGAACTTCGCAAAATGTTCCAAGATAAACCACGACCCGGTTACGCCCTTGTAGATCAAAACTAGCATGCTGGGCTCAGCCCTTGTGGGAGCCCATTTAACCCACGTGCTAAAATGAAAAAAAAAATCCCAATGCTAAAGATTTATCATAAAGATCAAAGGAAAACAACTAGGCCATGAGAGAAAACCAAAATAAGCACTAACACCACCCACAACTTTCCTACATTATTCTGACACTTGGGATTATATGCCAATATCCAGTCACTTGGCTGAAATGTGTTCTCCCAACCATGCCATCTCATCTTCTGACTTTGCACTATTTTGATGTGGTGCAAAGCTATCCTTCTTGCTTTATCCAAGGCAGCTGGAATGTTAAGTATCCTGTAATCAACACAAACTCCTTGCTTTCCTCCTTTCTTTGGTATGGTTACTAACAAAGACGTCTACTGGCTATTTACTAATTTATGTAGCTTTATTTTGATAGCTTTTTTCAATACAGGGTTGATTTCTTGTGGAGACCGTTCTACTAGCCGATTGTTAGTTTTGATGTAGACCCAATGGATGTAGGACTCAAGATCTAATTCCTTCATGGCATAGTAGTCCCATGCAGATGTAGGTTGATGAGAATTTTTCAATTGTTTGAGTCCATGTGGCATCATGATATGAAATATGTATGTTGTTGTAGGAAGTCTTTGTAGGAAGAGTGGTTGCAGGAAGATTGTCTACAGGATGGGTAACTAGCACCATGAGCTGCACCACCAAGTTAATTTCCCTAGCTTCCTTATCAACATGCGACCAAAAAATTATGAGGTCTGCTAGATACCTCCAAGAGTTTAGAAGAGCATTAGGCCCCATAGTAGAACTATTAATAGACTATATGATGGTAGAACTATGCCCTGTACATTCAACATTTAGCTGTTGCAGGACGCGCTTAGTCATTGTATTGATGATTGCCTTCGAGTTACTTTGAAATTTCTCCATTTGAATCTCGTGGATAGAAACTGCTGCTACAAGGGTGCCAGAATTATTATACTTGAGAATGGTCACTCTTCCAAGCATGGTAAGCTGTCTCATCATATGGGTTGTATCAAGTGCTTCTTTATCCTCCCCAACTTCTTGAAACATGCTCCCTTAATCATCTTGCCATATATATGAACATCATTTATGGTTTGGAGTAGGGGCATATGGGCACAATATGCTTTGGCCGATTCATAGGGTCAAGTCACATCTTCTTTCTTTTCTTATTTTTGCAATTCCCTCGCTCCTAAGGGAAATGGTAATCAGTTTAGGTATCGCTGGGATGAACGATAATGCAGTAGGCTCTATCCTCTTCCATAAAACACCGAATGATAATAGATGTGGGAAGGGATTGACTCAAAGAGGTTCTTGAACATAGATGACCTTCACTTACTCTTTCACAATATATGCACATTGTAAGAGCTGATATAGCTCGATACTCATGTAAGAGTTGTTGATGAATCCTTCGGAGTAACCTGGGTGGATCACCTCGGGTGCAAAACCAAGATAAACCTTCCACACAAGAGCAGCAAGAGATAAAATGCAGGAATATAGTGCAATAACAAAATGATGTTATTATCACACACTAAATGATACAATATGCCTCAACTCTCCCTTGAATTGATTGAGTTAATATGAACTCATCTAGACTAGATAGGAGCTAGATCTGAACTAGATAGGAGGGAGAGGGGAGTGCAGAATATATAGTAGAATATGGGCAAATAATTCCAAGAGGGGTAATAACTCCCAAATAACCAAATTAGGTGGGAGTTATGCCTACTTGAAAAATGCCAAATAGGTAAGTATAACCTACTCAAAAAGCAGATGCATGAGTGGTTTTGTGAGGTGGCATATAAGGCCAAAAAGATGGTGTGAAACTAAACCACCCAAGTGTGAGTGGGAGCAACACATGTAATTGATGGATTACACCATGTGTCCTCACATGAACCACATCTCTTATAACCTAAGGTATGCTTAATAATGTGTAGGAAAAATAATATTAAAAAACCTACACTAACACCCACCCTTAAGCATAGCTTAGGTGGGTGAAAGGATGAAAGAATGCAAAGATGCAAATATGGGTCCCGGCTACTAGGCCATGTTAGGTACCCATGTACAAAATACTCTCTCACAAATGGAGTAAAGGAGAAAACCCAGTGGGACAAAACTCCTCCCAAAAGAGAGAAAAGAAAACAAGTTTCCCAACACAAGAAGAATCCCATGCAAGGAAGAAGTCCCCTCCAAAATAGAAAGGATAGGAAAGACCATGTAGCCTTCCCCAAAGTAGTCAACTATGCCAATGGTTGAAGCTCGAAGCTGAATGTAGAACATGGTCCACGATCGTCGAACAATGTTCCTCCCCTTAGGAAGAAACAAAACCAAAGGTGTATGAAGAATGTCTTCCCATTCCTGAAAGGAATATGAAGGAAGAATGATGAAAATGTATGAAGTCTCTGAACTCTACTCAGGTGTCTCCATGTTGATGTCGAAAGATGTCACCATCAAATCAAGTGTTCTAGGCCACACTATAGAAGATGAAAATCCAAAACCTAGTGGAGATGGATGTAGAACAAAATTTGAAGACAAAGATATCTCCTTTGAAGACAAAGGCGCCTCCTCCAAATGTTGCTCAAAAGTATCCTCACTCATGTCAAAATGTGATGAATGATCATGTGGAGAATGAACAAGAGGATACAAAGGTTCCTCCACAACAACTGAAGAAGAATCAACTTCATCAAAGAGAAGATGAATGCCATGAATAGTGTCTCCCAAGTCCGAAACATGAGACTCCATAAATAAACCTGCAATGTCTATCAAGTAGTCATCTGAAGTAGCTATATCTGGAAGACAATGCATATCCTGCTGCACTGAATCACAAGAAGCCATGAATGTAGCAATGCAAGTATCTTCAGATGCAATAGTAGATGAGGATGTGATCTCAATAGGAGGAGGAGAAGCAGGAAGAGAAGTCTCTTTGTCAACTAGACATTCAAGACATTTATTATCCTCAAGCTCCTCTAAAGTATCATCATCATAGGGTATATTATCAACATCATCAAGGGGAATTAAACAATCTGCAATAGGATCATCTGGGAATGGAGAGATATGATGGTCTCCAAAAATCTCCCAAATCTTGGTCCAAAGTGTGTGTGGGCACTCAATATGTGAGATCTCCACATAAATATCAACACCAATATATGTACCAATTAATCCTATAATGTGATCATTATTATTACCCCAAATTGATTGCTTCCAAGGTGTGTCTGGTTCAGGTATGAGCCCATAAAGGTATGGCAAGAGCTTAAGCCACCTGAGATGTGTCAGGATGCCATTCTTCCAAGACTCATAATTATCCTTATTCAACATTACCACGGAAGGATGAATAGAAAAACCCATGAAGAATCAACTACAAGATTACCCCCAAAAATTCACTCAATCATGACCCCCCCAGAAAAATATAATGGTGGCACTTTATAATTAGTGCATTTACAATTCTGGAGTTATTTTCCAGAGTTTTACACTGTCCAAAATTGGACCCAAATACTGAAAGTATAAAATAATCTCAAAATAAGAACCTCAAAATAGTACCAATGTGTAGTGCTCAAAAAAATATCAACTTTCAAAAAAAGAATCACCTCGATCCAAGGTCATATGTGAAAGTTATAGCCATTTGAAGTTCCAAAAATGAAAATTGTCCTTCAGATCTGCTGATAAAACTGATTTTCTGGAAAATTCAGATCATTTGAGCAAAAATGGATCATACCACTGCAAAGCCTGCGAAATTCTAACCCAAATCAAAAAAAATTGCTCTGAAAAAAGAGCTCGTATGACTGAATTATGGCCCTCCAAAGATTGACTGCAAAATCAAAAATGCAATTGGAGAGGGGGTCTGCTGAAATGTTCCGATTTAATTTCTGCAAAATATATAACCTGTATATAGAAACTAGCAATGACCCAGATGGTTTTTTTCTGCTGTAAACAAAACCCAGATGGCGGATTTTCTTCAAAATATACAGAAAATTTGGATCTAGTGTAAAAAAAATGCCTTTAGCAACATAAAACGACCCCAACAACCAAAAAACAGCATGAAAAGGTAGAATCAGCTACTTAAAACAAGTAAAGGCATGCTGCAACCTGCAATACTGATTAAAAACTCACAAATCTCTCAAATTTGAGAAGGGGCTTGCAGATCTGACGCTCTGATACCATGTAAGAGCTGAGATATAGCTCTGATACCAGGATCACCTGCAAAACCAAGATAAACCTTCCACACAAGAGCAGCAAGAGATAAAATGCAGGAATATAGTGCAATAACAAAATGATGTTATTATCACACACTAAATGATACAATATGCCTCAACTCTCCCTTGAATTGATTGAGTTAATATGAACTCATGTAGACTAGATAGGAGCTAGATCTGAACTTGATAGGAGCTAGATCTGAACTAGATAGGAGCTAGATAGGACTTGATAAGAGGGAGAGGTGAGTGCAGAATATATAGTAGAATATGGGCAAATAATTCCAAGAGGGGTAATAACTCCCAAATAACCAAATTAGGTGGGAGGTATGCCTACTTGGAAAATGCCAAATAGGTGGCATAACCTACTCAAAAAGAGACAGATGAGTGGTTTTGTGAGGTGGCATATAAGGCCAAAAGAGGGTGTGAAACTCAACCACCCAAGTGTGAGTGGGAGCAACACATGTAATCGATGGATTATGCCATGTGTCCTCACATGAACCACATCTCCTATAACCTAAGGTATAGTTTAATGTGTAGGAAAAAATATTATTAAAAACCTACACCAAATACCAGCTTAATGTGAATGCATAAGTAAAATGATGAATGGCTATAACAATGGTATGAAATTTCAATTTTTTAATGGCTATTGTTATGCATGCAATGGATTTGGGCATAAAGCTAATCAATGTAGATCTGGAATGAATGGAAACAACCCTGTTCAAAAGAATGTCATATGCTATAATTATAGTAGACCTGGACACATCTCTATTTTTTGCAAAAGCTAGAGTGTGAAGAACAATCCAGTAAAAAAGAATGATCTAGTGGAAAAGGTTGATCTAGTAGAGATTAAGAAAGAGATGGACAAGATTTAGAAAAATAAGGAAGAGACAGAGGTTAAGGCTGAGTCTATACCAACATTTGGTGTAGATGTTTCCTCTAGAAACTAAGAAGAGAGCTTTGGCTTAAGGGGAGATTTAAATGAAGATTCTTTATCCCCTACCAAAGCAATGGTGCTAATGCCGCAACACGAGGATATGAGGTGTGGGTCAATATTCTTGACCTACTAGAGAAAGAACCAATGGAAAACATCATGTTGTGGAAGTTTACAAAGCATTTGAAGTTGATTGTGCAAAGAGTTACACATTTTTTACCAGCTTTTCAATTTATGTATTCAATGTGAAATTAGGTCAATTTCAAAAGGGTTATAAGTGATTACACTTGATCAAATCATTTTCAAACGAGCATTTGAGAAGAGTAGAGTAGATGCAGAGCGAAGTGGAGTGATCAAAGTGATTGAGATTTGGTACGAACAAAACCCTAGCTGGAAAGTGATTTATAAGGTAATTGTAGTTCCCATTTACCTTAGTTTCTAAAAGAACTTTCAATTTACTGTAAATATGTATACACAAAAAATGGTAGAGGTTATAGAGCATCCTCTCCCTAAATTCAAACATCATCCCAACAAATCATTGGTGGATGATCTAGATGGTGCGTTTTTGCACATCCCATATGGAGTTTTACACATGAAAGATGTTATGGCATACATTCATGTTAAATTGGAATAATATAATCATACAAAATTGAGTGATGTGTGGTACAAAGATCTCACCAGAGATGATTTCGAGTCGAAATCAAAATTTGAGGTTTTGGTGGAGAAGAAACTTGACATCTGGGCCAAGTTTCCCAGCTTTTTCTATGTAGATGAGTGGGTGAGATACACCCAAAGCCACATTCATTATAATTTCCTCTAGTTGGATATTCCACATCTGATAAACAAAGAGGCTATTAGGATTGTCACTATTTTGTGCTCAATCGAACCAACACCAATACTTAACTCTGTGAAGAATGAGGTTCTCATGAAGAGAATAGGTGCAAACTATGATAGGAGAGCCTTGACCATCAAGGACATCAGGATCCTGATAGTGAAGTATGCTTTAATGATGATATGATACAAGTTATATTTCTCTAACAGAGAGAATTTTGTATCCGCAACCACCATCAACACAACATATGAGATGGTTGAGATGGGAGTTGATTATGATCTATGTGAACTGTTGAGGTTGCAACTTCTGGAGAATCTACAAAAGTCAAGAGTTTAAGTATGCTTTCAAATTTGGAACTTTAATTATTTGTTTACTATTCTAATTTCTAAGTGAATTCCCTAGAACAAATAATATTGTGTGGCTAAAAGATAAACCTGTAGCCCACTAGATCATAAGATCATTTGCTGAGGTTGGAAGAATCATATGCATTGAAGAATTCTCTCTGGGGGTTCTTCAAAAATTTCCAAGAGAAGATGCAAGAAAGAAAAATAATTCTAAAGAATGTTGCAGAGAAATACAAGAATGATATAATTTTCATGGTGAAAAAAAATTGTTCCAAGATGGAGGTTGTAGAGCCTAAGATTGTGTGGATCCAGAAACTGGGATATGAAGTTGAGGAGAATGAACTTGTTGGTTTGGATGATCTTATGTTGATCAAACCCATGGATACCACTCAAGAGAGGTATGGAACCTATGAATAGAAGTTGATGGAGGTGCATATGGAGCAAAGGCAATCATAGATAAAGAAGATAGTTGATAAGATGATATCATAATTTGCAAAAGCAATGGGGCTTACCAAAGAGCAAGTTGAGAAAGAAAAGGCTAAGTCTGGCTCACCAGAAGGATCATCAAGTTTCAATAGATCTGGTAGAACAACTACCATTCCTTTGATTTCCCCCAAGTCCTCCAAGACTAAGTCTACCTTAGGGGAGAAGAGAAAAGATCCTATAAGCACTCTTGTGAAGGAGAAAAGCTCTCCAATTAAACAGCAAAAGAGGTCTATAAAGGAAAAGGCTACTCTAATAGCACAACAAACTTTCCCTAAAAGAAGGAGAATAAAAACAAAAGCCACAAGGGAGAAGTATATGAGAGTAAATGTGGAAGATGATGATGAAGAAGAAGATACTAAACCGTTAATTCAAAAAATAAAGTCAAAAGCTTCACAAGGAGACGCAAGTGTGAAGAAACAAAAGTTTGATATCATTGATACTGATAGTGAGGAAAAGGTCGAGAAAGAGAAAGAAGGATTTAGAGTGCAAATGAGAGAAAAGAAAGCAGACTTCAATAAAGAGGAAAAGACACCGAAAGACAAGAAGAAGAAGAAAAAGACTCTGGCAATGGCACATAGCCCAATGAAACTTGATGCTCAATTTAATGGGATTGTGGAGAATGAAATGCTAGAGGAGACTGCCACATTATACACTAATGTTGATGAGGTGGAAAAATCCACCATTGTAGAAGCAAATTTCAAATACATTGTTGTTTTTGAAGTTAATATGCAAAATATTGAGAAGCAGCTACCTAAATATCTATGGAATGTACTACTTGCAAGGAGGCAAGAGGCTATAGAGGAAGAAACAAAGATAAAATATTTTTCTTTGGAAAAAATTAGTGTGCCTCTCTCTAAAGAAAATAAAGTCACATTGGCTAAATTATATAACAAGGAGTTATAGAAAAAGAAAAGGGTGACCACCCTCATGAGAAGAGATCAGAATGATCACAAAAGGCTCCAGAAAGAGATAGTAGAGAAGTTTGTAGAGTTAGATAAGAGATTAGGGATAACTCTAGAGAGAATAGAATAAATACATGTTGAGATGCCAACTCCAGATGTAAAAATTGAAGAAGCATAGTATGATGATGCTCAACATGAGCATGACACTAAAGAAGGAGATGTGTAGGATAATTGTTGTGCCTTCAGCACACACGCCCCATTCGAAACAGGGACCCTCTTTTTCTTTCACCTTTCTGGGTCATTTTTGTCGCTGCCTCATTTTGTGTGCCCCATTTTGGTGTCCCGGATGGTCAGTACACCTCCAAAGTCTCATCTAAAGTTGACCGTGTTTCGCCCCCTTTAATTTTGTCAGGTCCTTGTGCCTTGGGGAGTCTCCCTGGCAGTTTGCCTCTGCCAGTGGCTTTGGGAACTTCTAGGCCCGCCCCTTTGGGTTTCCCTGTCGTGTCCGCCGTCCCAAATGGTGGATGGATTCTACCTTCCCAGACGCTGGGTCCCGCCCCCTAATCTCTGTCCGATTGAAATTGCTAGAGATTTGGCTACCTTCAAGCTTGATGGGCCCGAACCTTCGGACTTCCACTTCCAGAGCTCCGCGAGGGTTTTGTCGTTCCTGACGGCAGACCTCCGCCCTCTGGGCCTCGACCTCGTCCTTGCCGCCGACAACCTCTGAGCTGAATTTTCAAAACGGTTGGTACCTCGTGTCTTTTCGGACTCCGAGCCCCGAACCTCCCACCACCATCCACGAATTTGAATTCACCAACCTAAGTGCTCACCGTACCTATATTTAATGAGGCCATTAATGGCAATGGGGGTATAAATAACTTTCCCAAACCTGTCATTCTCACTTGTCAGTGTTGCAGAGAAGGATCAGAGAACTTTCCAAAGGAGCCCATCATCTTCGTCAACCATCGCCCTCACACCCATTACCTTCACTTGCCGATCATTGGTGGATTTCACACCTTACCGCATCGAGTGTCCGAGAATATATGGAATCATGTGTAGGACCTTCTGGGGCAACTGTCAAAAAGGACAAAGGAAAGAAGTCAGGTAAGACTCCTTGAGGGAAAGAGGATAAGGACCAAATGAAATACCAGTTCCAGGGTGAACCTCTGCACTCAAAGGTTACCATGGATTGGAAGGAAATTACCGACACCAACATAGGCCATGTCGATATTGACGAGTTCAAGCAAAGGGTCAGGGTCAACCCAATGACCAAAAATGCAAGGCTTATCAGACAAAGTGGAATAGCAAAGGCAACAGGCTTTCCTCCATCTCTTGTAGCCCCCAAGCTCGTCATGGCCTTTCGGCAGGCATATCAACCAGATACAAGAACAATTGTTGACAGGGATGGTAACATTCTCACCGACATGTCGGCTGAAGGAATCACAGAGACCTTTCATATTCCCACCTTTTTCGAAATGGAAACACCTACCATTGAGGAGTGCCAGGCAGCGTGGGATGATAACCCTACAGGATGGAAAAAGTTAATAAATCAGCATTGGCTTAAGGAAAAGTGGGGCAGCGCCGCGAAGGTTCCTAACGAACTCTTCCGCAGCGATTTCTATGAAGACTACCATGATTTGGTCACAATGCTAAGTAGGGTTATGGGCCTCCACTGCGGCCTTCTTTCAGGGGTGGATGGTGTACTTTGTTGAGCAGATCCTTCAGGGGAATGAAGATGTTACCACAAAGACCTCATTCTATTGGGGAGGTATAATAAGCGACTGCTTCCATGAGCAGTTCCTCAACGTGAAGAAAAGCTCCAAATTCTATATGACTTCATACCTCATCTACTCCTTGGTAGATTGAAGGCAATACAACGGGTTGTTCATGGCACTCGATGAAGAGAAGGGTCGAAAACTAAAACCCTATGATAGGTATCCCCAACTCCAATACCATAATTTTAAGGAGTATTCCAGGGTCAATGACGCCTTCATTGGCCACATCATCAGAATGGTTGCTGGAGATTTTGAGAGAAGGGTCTCTCATAGTGCTCGGGCCTTCCTGAAGCAATATGCCTTCCTCCTCATCCAATATCCAAAATTTACGTACATTTGTGCCCAAGGCTTCACCGAGAGGCCAAACAAGTTGCCTTGATATCCCAAAGACCGAATCATCTTATTGGAGCTTTCTCGACAGCTCCAATACATAAAGGTGATCTTCAACAGCAAGCACATGGCAGGGACCTCTTATCCCATGACTCTTGGCCAGGGCATGTATAAACTACAAACTTCCTAGTGTGCTGGTAACTCCAAGAAAGAACTAAAGGATTACCATTTTCATCTACACATTGCTCGCTGGAAAATGGACCCAGATGGGCACGTAAGGAAGGCACTAGGACCGAGGTTTGCTCATTTGCACCACATTGAAGACTTTTGGGGGGATTGTCAAGATGATAAAGAGGTACGTGCAATGCACTATATGCGGATGACCACGCATTTTGTAAGAAAGGTGTAGCCTTTTCCCATACCAGACCAAGTCGAAGAAGACAAGAGCACCATAATGGACCCCAGGTACCCCGTTGTCGCCAATTTGCCAATACCAACAATTGACTAGGATGAGCAGGAGGTTGATGACCTCGATATTATAACGAAGCCAATCTTGGCTCGTACCAAGGAATGGATTGATAGACAAGTGGTCCGATTGAAATAGTAGGAGGTAATTTTGACTTATGAAGGGCTCAAAAGTGAGTCGAGTGCCACAGAGGATGTCACTACCACCACTTCAATTGGCGGGATGTCCAAGTCTCCTCCAGTCACCAGGTCTAAGAAGAGGAAGGAGACGGAAATAGAAAGTCTCCTGACCCCAAGGTCTATACAAGAAAAGAAACAGGGGGCTCACCCTCCAAAAGACTTAAACAGAGAGGGGTACGACGGAGCAGCCCTTAATCCAAGAAGAAGAAGTGAAGGGTATAGATCAATTAGAACCCCTCTTGGCTCTCCTTGCCCTGACTGCCGCACCACCTACTTCTCTAGCCATGATCACCACATCCCCGCCGGTAGTGGACATCTCTGTCCATCTCGCCCCTTCACCTTCGGTTGAGCCTATAATTGTAATTGACTCTTCCTCTGTCGTAACTACTCCCCCTTCCTCCAGTGCTATGTCGCCCACTACATCACTCCCATTACCTACAGTGGCGGCACCAATGTCTACTCCCACCATGCCTGAAGCCTTCTCAAAGCATATGCAGAATATCCCTTCCAAGCTCTCCCAGATCCTCATGGATCCCATGCTTCAAGTAGCCTTAGCTCAGGTCCCCGCTACTGCCAAACCTTCACAACCCTTGACAGGGCCACCAGCTATGGAAGCTACCATGTTAATCTCTAAGGAATGGGAGAGGTGAGAGCAAGAAGCTTTGAAGCCATTTGAAGAAGAGGCCGATGAATACCATGAGCACCTAGAGTATGGGCATCGAACGATTGACAGAGTGGCTTACGAGGAGGAAGGAATTGGTTCCTTAGAGAGCGGGGATGAGGAGGATGATGCGGGTGGTAGGGTCATCGTGCAAACTTTCGATGATGATCTTGAAGAGGAGATGGCCTGACAGTTGAGGGGTACTGAAAAGGGGGAAGAAGGGTCACCCTTTGGAGGAAAGGGACACCAACAAGAAGATAGTTCGGGGAAAGATGAACCGGAGGGTGAGGCTCTAGCTGTCAAGAGCATCGAAATTGAGCAACCCAAGGAACACAAACCTGAAGATGAGCAAACCAAGGAGATAGAGAAGGAAGAAAGTCCCCAACAGCTATTATCTACCAAGCTTCCTATCAAGCGCCTCGTATTCGTCTAGGACTCCGATGAAGAAGGAGATGCTGCTAAAAGGGAAAAGGGGGCCCCCAAGGGTGAGTAAATTGAAGTCTCAACCAAGGAAGGTAAAGGTGATCATGAATCGCCTAAAGAAAAGGCCACTATGCCTGAATGGCTTGAAAGACAGCTTGAGAGGAAAAATCTTGCACCAAGGGACCCAAAAGAAAAGTTGGAGGCCATCTTGGCCCGAGCACAGGTTACAATTAGAAAAGAGAAAAGGCCTAAGATCAGATCCAGGGTAACTATGGACGCCTCTGGGTCTCGAGCTGTGCAAATAGCCACGCCCATGGTAGATCAGGAAGGGATAACTTATAACATCTCCACCATGGATCTAGGGACCACCACCAAAGAGAAAAAGGTAGGACACCTTGAGGATTCGGTGGCTATGGTGGTGCATCTAATAAAACAAGACAAGATTTCAAAAGATGATCTCAAAGCACAGGTGGTTGCTTTAACAGATTATATCCAGCAATGGTCTTCAGTGGATGACCTGCCTACCACGTCCACAACCACACCCCAATTATTGTCCAAAGAAAAAATTGATAAGATGGAGAGAAGAAAGAACTTGGAAAAGACTACAGAGGGTTGGTTCCGGCAAGTCTTATACGTCAGGAATATGGGAATTAGTCAGGTTGTGCGAATAGCCAACAAATTCTTAGATCTGCAACAATATTTGGAAGGCACAAGGAAGCTCTGCACTGAATTCCCTGCAACATATGACTCTACCTTTCTGAAGATCAAAGCCATCCTTCAGTTGTCGAAAGCCACATGGGAGAAGGAGCTTTTGTTCAACAAGGATGATCACTGGTTGATGGATGTGTGGCGGCGAGACTTTGACAACAGGAAGGAAAGTTTGGAGCAAATAATGAGTAAAGTGGATCCAGATATCGAATGGATCAAAGAAATCAGAGCGGAGTGCACTCGTTATCTCAAGCTGATGACGGAGTATGATATGCCCACAATACAAATGGATCCAAAAAAAGTGAAACCTTACTTCCAGAAAAGGATGGAGGACAGGATGTTTAGGGAAATAACAGTGGAATTCATGAGTTTTGCTACCCATGACTTCGATCAATTAGAGTTGTTCAGGGATCAAGGTACAAAGTATGATGAGGACTGGAAGAAGCTAGAAGATAATGCAAAAGAGTGGAGCTACCAAATGTTGCGGTATGAGATCATCGAGGTGGACAAGCTCCAACCAGTCATCCTGAAGTTCATGGAATATACAGCATCGAAGAGGCAGGAGGATAGCCCTATTGGTGATAAAGAGCTCCCCAAAGAGTAGCTACAGTAAAACAGTAGTCAGCAAAAAGACAAAATGCTACAGTGTCGTCACTAGAGGACAAAATAGGGAAAGGGACAAAATGTAATTTTAAATTGTAATATATTGAGGGTTGGTGAAACCCTATTTTGTAATGAATCTTGGCCACACAATGAGAATTAATCTTGGCCATTCATTTGAATTTTGGGGCACTATAAATAGGGCTCTCCTCTCATTTGCAAAGAGAGTTGAGTTGTTGTAAAGGCATGCTGCAGAAATTTATAATGAAAATACATTGACTTGGTGCATTTTCGAAGCCACACGTTATGGATTCCCAGAATGAATGGACGGATCAATGGAATGGACGGATCTTTAGAAATGGAAATGGAATGGAAGGAATGGACCGATCGGACGGAATGGAACCACCTCTCATCTCTTTGTTCCACGCACGGAACATTGGCGAACGCGACAAAAAACACCAGATCCAGAACATTTGCGCTACAAGAACTACGATCCGATCTTTGGTTGGCGCGTGAAAGAATCCTTAAGATCTGAAAAAAAAAAAGAGGGATTTGCAGAAATTAGGGTGAACGACATACTGGAAATGAGCGCCGATCCGCCGCCGATATCGACACATCTTTGATCGTAGGAATCCTATTTCAAGACCCACTTCATGTTTTGTAACTCATCTCAAAGTCCGGCTTTTGTGACTCTGGCAAAGTTAATAGGTCCCGCACGCCAGCCCGACATCCCGCTATTGAACGCGTTCGCATCATTGCGGAAGTTATTGTCGCCAGGGTGTACCTCCCGCGTAATCGCCTCGTTGGAGAAGTGCATAAAAAAACACATCAACAATAATGTTCTCCTGGAAGTGGAAGAAACTGTAGAAGAAAATATTACAAGAAAAGAAAATATTGAAGAAGGATTTATCATAAAAGACATTGCAAAGGAAAATACTTCAAAGGAGGATAATACTATAGATCATCAAACACATCCTCCGATATCTGAGAAAAATGTTGAGAACACTCAAGGCCAACTAGAGACAATCATTCTTTTGGATAACCAAGAACAATCTAATGGTGAAGATATGCTTGAAAGGAGTGATGAGCAGAAGAGTTAGGAGAAGAAGAGTGATGATGTATTTGGTGATGTAGAAGAAAATAAGGACAAAGAGACACCATTTAACACTAGTGATAAAGAAAAGGATTTGAATGAGAAGGTTGCAAAGGAGGAAGTAAAGACTACCAATGAATCTTTGAGTTCCTCCAGAGATTCCTTAAAGAATTTGTTAAGTATGCAGTTACAATTCTAGCATGTAGTGTCCACTCAATTATTGTAACTTCCAATGCAATAGGGGTATGTGGACATGAACAAGATTTCACCTCTTCACAAGCTTCTAGCAGGTTGAAAGGAAAGTTAGAGAAATAAATGGAGAAAAAGATAAATGGTAAGAAACTAATGGATGTAACAAAGGTGTATTCTAGTGCACACAACAAGTTTCAAAAAAATCTCAAAGGTGTGCAAGCTTGTGTGGGGGAAGCCAAAGTTTTGTTTCAGTTTTGTATGAAATGGCTAAGCTCTACAAAGAGCATAAGACATGAGATGGACTCAATTGAGTCCTAAATAGACAAAGCTTCTAGCACCTATGATCTGACACATTATTTGGATGGAATCACAAGCTCTACAATTGGGAACTTGCATGAGTAGTACTTCCAACTGCAAGCTCAAAAAGAAAATATCATAATGCAATTTGGTAATCTCAAGGATTTGGTGAATGTGAAGTTCATATCTATTTCTAGTGCCCTATTGAATGTTGAAAAAACTTCAAAGCTAAATCCGGTATCCAATACTCTAGATGATGGTGAAGAACTCTTGATGAAGTTGGAGACCCATATTAGAATTCTTTGCATAGCCAAGAACATTTGGGAAGAAGGAACACAAGAGTGGAGAGCTCATTTGGATAAATTGCAAGATTCAAATTCTTCATCTGGATGAATGTATTTCATTCCTTTTATTCATTTTAGCTTATTATTTATATTTCAATGTACATGTGTGAATGATATAGAATATTATTTTAGCATAATTTTGATCTAGTAGTATTGGATAGCACTCTTATGGGGAGTCGGTTAAGTTTTTAGCTTGTATATATGTACATATCAGTCAGGGGATGTTTTGGTATATGTGAAGACTTATGTTTTGTGCCCTTTGCCCTTGATGTCAAAGGAGAAGAATAATTTTGGAGATAATTGATGCATGTTTCCATCAATGAAAAAGAGGGAGATTGTTGGAAGAATAAGGATTTTGTCATTGATGCATTTGTTGGCAACATGAGTATGAGGGATAAGTGCATTGTATTATATTGTTGTCATTGATGTCAACATTGTATTCTGATATGAAGACCATCATGCATATTAGTCTATATAGCTTGAACATGTTTGAATATGGTAATCCAGTGGGAATTTGCTAGAATTTTTGATTCGGTGAAGGTAGTTGATATGGAAATTGACTAAGTGTCAATACAGGTAATTCAATGTATAGGACATCCAACTATTGGGTTTGCATTGGTCCATTATGTAAGATATTGCTCTACAGTTTTGATACAATTTTCTTGTTTGTTCGAGAAGCTTATATCCAGAGTTTCATATTGTTTTGGCTTTTGGTGAAGAAGTTAAGAGTGACAAAATTTCATGTTTGGTAGTGACAATAATTTCCAGTTTAGTGTGCATGTTTTGGTGAGTCCGCACCTCTCCATGGATTGGAAAATAGATTTACAAATTTTTGGGAATGTTGACAGGTGTCAGTGGTGCTTATATTCCAAGTGGCATAGAGTTTGGAGGTCTATGTTTCTATTTTTGGATGAACATTTGGCGAATTCTATCATTAGGTCATTAATAGTGCTGACCCAATAACTTTTAGGTATTGCGAAGTTTGAATAAGTATTGATTCATCATGTGGGAGCTATTATGGGTCCATGCTGACCTATTTTGATTTTTTATAAGTTTTGAATCTTGGCATGAAGCGTGTATATGTATATTGAGTCGATAAGTTACATTTTGTATGTTATGTCTAATTAGGTCAACCTAATTGATGTTGTAAGTGTTTGTGGATGAAGAAAATATGTATGTAAGATCTTTTTGGTGTTTTGAAGTGTGTGTGTGTGTGATACAATGAGAGTTTTTGGATGTGAATTGTGTGAGAGTAGGTGAATGCAGAGTAGAGTAGAGAGATAATTTAGATTAGAATGAAGTGTGTAAAGTTTGTATTTTGATCTTTAATGGACTGTAATTCATGCATATGTTATATGTAACTGTAATAGTTCAAATCTTGGTTGTGTGCCAAATCTCTTCTATTTTTTCTTCTTTCAATGGGTAGTGAGTCCACTTGGACAGTGAGCCCACTTGGATAGTGAACACTTCTATAATATACTATAACTGGTTATAATATATTGTGAGGTAATCCTCATCGTGGTTTTTCCCATTTTGGGTTTTCCACATAAAAATATGGTGTTCATGTGTTATGTGCTTTGATGGTTACTCTCATACTTTCCTTTCCTACTACAAATTGAATATGCTATGTGGAATGAATGTTTAAGTGGTTTAAAATAATATTGATTCACCCCACCCTCTCAATATTTCAGGTGTTCAATAGACTACACTACAAATAATCAACTTACAAGCCAAGATGATCTCTCTCGACATTCAATTTTTCCCATAGTTTTGGCTTATATGTATTCTCATTTCAATATGCCTAAGAGAAACTTGTAAATTCCTTGGTTAAGTTCTCTTCTTCTTCATTTATTGGCTTTGGTTGGATCCTCAAGTTGTTAGTTCACTAGCTCTCAACATATATCTCTTAGTTGAATGAAATGGTAGGCTCATTATGGTGAGACCACAATAAGGTTTGATTTAAATCAAAGTTAGATACCATGTTATTTTAAAAAATTTAAATATCAAATTTGAAACTATATAAAATACCAAAATAATGTTTAAGTGAACATTCTTGATATGATTCATGAACTTGTCCATTTATTGAAACAAGTAGCATGCCTACCTGGATAATTATATCATGAGGCTTGTGAATTCATGATCATGTGTATCAATAGGTATTTGGTTGAGTATATTGTATTACTTGCTTTCATATTTAAAAATTCAAAAAAATTGTCAAATATACATGTTTGTCTAGCATGTAAGGTAATCAAACTTATGGTATTTTTAGTGCCATCGAACACATGCCATTTTTATGGTTCATCAACCATAATAGTCAATAAATGAATTTGTGTCTATAGTTTACTATGTGTAATATGTATTTAAAATTTGACACCATGATTTCTTACATATTTTATTTTAAGTACATTGTGGGCCCATTACCCACAAGTCTTAGGATCATTTTTCACATCTTTAACTTTAGAACATATGATGTTATTTGAATGAGTTAAATATTGGTATCATACATGGGGATATGAAAAACTTTACAATGGGGGGTTCAACCTCTAAATACTTTAAAAAAATAAGAACACATAAATTTTAAATGTTCTAAAATTATCTGAGTGATTATAGTTTACTATTGTTAAGATTCCTAGTAAGATTACCATCTATTATTTTATTGT
>VDFB02024566.1:158832-205210 GCA_007258455.2 Sequoia sempervirens | reverse complement strand
TTTTATATTTGTGATGGTTAAATTAAAATATATTTTTTGAGTTATATGTTGCGTTAAGGATGTTCCAAAATTTTGTTGATAATTCTTAATTTTACATTTATTTTTTGTTAGTTCATGTTATGTCTCAACTTTTAAAAAGATAAATTTTGGAATAGTAAATAAATTGTGTAGAACATATTTAATAATATGCCTCTTTGTGCACCATTTTGATCATGGGTTTGTACGTTGGGTTGGGCATTTTGATCATGAGTTTTTACGTTGGGTTGGGTTGGGTTGTGTTGCAATTCTAGTTATATGTGATTATAGATTAAACAATTTATTCTAGTTATATGTGATTAGATTAAACAATTTATAATTAAAATTAAATAAGTAAAGAAATAATGTTAGATAAATCTATATTTTGTTGGGTAAAGAAATTAAGTATTAAATGCAAATGAAAAATGAATGTTGGCATCAAATTAACAAAAAACATTGCAAATTGAAATAGAATGCTTCCATCTAGTTGGGAAATCAATATCTATTTAACTTTTACTTGATTATTGAAATTTTTGGAGGTTTTTACAATTTAATGGATCATAGATTATTTCCATTAAAATTTTTACAATTTCTTAGAAACTCCTAAAAAACTTTTACCAATCTATATTCTCTTTGTTTTAGGTTTTTATTATTAAATTTGTCACAAAATTTAAAATAAAATCATAATTATTTTCTTTAATATAGTTTCAACTATAAATAAATAAATGATAGCTCTCTTTTTTTAGGAGAAGGTTTGTTGCTTTCAAATAAAGTAACTATTTATGAATATTAGAAGAAATTTTTGAAAAAAATAAAAAATAAAGATAAATATATTTGAAATGAGGTGGGCAATAGGGCACGTGCCCCTCTAGGCTAGCGGAGAGGATGTGGCAGTCTATGCCATGGTGATTGGTTTGAAGGGTGTTTGGAGGTGATGTTGGATGGAATTCTTGGAAAGAGGTTGGTAGGGGCTGCCTTTTTGATGCAATACGGGAATTGATGGGGGTAGCGTTGACTCCCATTTCAAAACTTAGTTATAGCACATATCGCTTGGGGGATTTACTCCCCACAGTAAGGATTTGGCACGTTTGGAGGCGCTTCATTTGTTTTGGGTGATGACAACTTAGTGAATGATGCTAGTATTTATGTTGGTTTGTTTCAAGGCCTGAGCAAGGCTCATTTTCATTGCTAATTTTCTTTCTGGTTGCAGATGGTGGATATCTTCCTTTCGTCTGGGTGTGGTATATGCTTGGGCATTGATGGAAAAGTGCTCGAGGTTTGTCATTGAAGTCTTGGTGGATGGGTTGGCGAGATTGGGGGCGGACACTCTGATTTCCCTACATTCGTTGGCATGGTAAACTTCCTTTAGGGAAATTATAGACCAAAGACTGACGAGGATTTTGCTCAATAGTGATCCCCTAATCATTGTGGCTACCAAAATGATACTGGGTTCCAAGAATTTGGAGAACAAGGAGTACGAAAGGGACAATTTGCATGTCTCCTCCCATTTTTTGGCTTCCCTCCTAAATAACCATGTTGCCATGTTTACTAGTTATGAAGTTTAATATTTAAAATTCAACAGATTGGTCTCCTTTTACACCTTGGTCCCAATATGATTTTGTACATGCTTTGGTGAATTATTGTGATGCACTTTGTATAACTTATGTGTATTAGTCACACAAACAATCTTTCAAGAAAAAATAAAATATGAAAATTGGTTATGGCACCTAAGATTTTGGCATCTCAACTTTGGAGGTTTAAACCAACTAAATAGGAAGAGTATGGTAAAGGGTTTTCCATTAATACAGAAATCAGAAAGAGTTTTTGAAGGATGCATCTTGGGAAAACAACCTAGAGAAACATTTCCAACCGACAAGTCAATTAGAACAAAAGCACCTTTGGAGATTGTGCATTCATATTTGTATGGACCTATGCAAACACCCTCAATTGGTGAAAGTTTCTACTTGACTTTTATTGATGATTTTAGACACATAAAAATGGCCTAGACCCACAAAGCATTTTTTTCTATGACGTCCATGCTTCTCCCTCACATAATTAAAGTATTAATTATACCTCTATGATTATTTAAATAAATAAATAATATTTGTTTATTTAAATACGTCACTAATTAATCTTTACTCCTATAATTAAATAAATTTCTAATTTGTTTAATTACTCATTTCTAGCTACAATTTAAACAATTACTATTAATTATTTAATTTGTTTGTTATCCTTTTCTCCTTCAATTAAATAAAATTAAATATTTAACCCACTTTTCATCCCACCAAGTAAATAATTAAAATAATTATTTACTACCCTTTGTCTTACTCCCACTTTTGTATTAAACCATTATTTAATTCAAAATTCAACTTCCCTCCATAATTTTTATCATTATTTGATTTTCCAACTACCTTTATCTCATTTATTCTCCACCTTTGATTTAATTGTCTCCAATTAAATATCAACCCTTTATTTCAAATATTGTCCTAACTTTGACCTAATGTTTCCCTAACCCTAATGCTCCTCATGACATTGAATTCTAGCCTTTGATCTTAGGGCTTTACCAACTTCTAATTCTATCCATCCATTTTCAATTTCACATTCTTTAAAAGGGTCTCTCTAGTCATTTTGATTCATTCACACATACCATGCTTGAGAGTTTTGTTTACTTGAGCACACATTACTTCAATATTTTTGTTTGTCTTAGGCATAGGTTATAGTTGCACTTCAATATGAGGGAAAGCATACAATTTGCAACAAGATGGAGAAGTCCAATAGAGGTAAATCAATGGTGGTTTGAAGACCAAGTGATAATGTTTCATTTTTTTATTTGTTTCTGGTTTCTTTTGTGCTCTATTGTTGACCGGGGTTAATTTATTGTGCTATTTGCAGCTAACTTCAAAATTCTACCTCAATTACAATGACTATTCAAGGAAAACATGACTCTACTTTCTAAAGAAAAATAATGAAATGTTTGATTTATTTCATCAATTCAAGGCTCTCGTTGAAAAGCAAAGTGGGTACTACATCAAAGCATTGAGAACAGGTAGAGGTGGTGAATACATTTGAAAATAATTTCTAAATTTTTGCAAAGATCATGGAAATCACAAGCAATAAACAACTAGATATACACCTAAACAAAATGGGGTAGCTAAAAGAAAAAATATAACTTGATCGTGGAAATGGCAAGAAGCATGTTGAAAGAAAAACATTTACCAAATAAATATTGGGCTGAAGTTGTAGCTTTTGTGCAACATATATTATGAAAAGATGTCCAACCAAGAGTTTGAAGAACATGATTCCTAAAGAAACATGGACTAGAAGAAAACAAAATGTTACTCACATGAGAGTATTTGGATATGTGGCATATGCACATGTACAAAATGAGTTAAGAAGAAATTTAGACAAAAAGGGAGAAAAATGTATATTTGTTGGATATAGTGATGAATCCAAGGCATACAAACTCTATAGTCCAATAACCAAGAAAGTTATAATCAACAGAGATGTGAAATTCATAGAAGATGAAGCATAGGATGGAAGTTTGGAGAAAACAATCAATATAGTAGCCAACTTACCACAAGAAGATAAAGAAGTTTTTATACCAGCAACTACTCCATCAAATGTGACTCCTTCCACACCCATTCAAGGTCAACAAAGTGGTCAAAAATTGACACCATCAACAAGTGTAAAGACATCCCCACACATTCTAGTATCAACTCCTTCAAATGGACAACAAACACCAACTACAAGTGGCATTCAAGGTGTAGGACTATCAAGTCCACATTCCGCAAGTTCTAGTTCAAGTGATATATGCAAAATTCTACATTGGCAAGCTTGAGGAGACAAAAAATCAGAAGTATAAGAGAAATTTATTAGAAAAATGAAGGTGAGAATAATGTTGGTCAAATTTCTCTTTTTGCATTTTACTCACAAATAGAAGATACAATTCATTTTGAAGATGCAATTAAACATGAAAAATGGGTAAATGCAATGGATGAAGAAATTGATGCAATTGAAAAGAATCAAACATGGGAGTTAGGAAGCATTCCAAAAGACAAGGATGTCATAGGAGTGAAGTGGGTTTATAAAAGAAAATTAAATGCAAATGGTGATGTGCAAAAGCATAAAGCAAGGCGAGGGGCTAAGATATATTCACAACAACCTGGGGTTGATTACAATGATCGACAATTGCTCTAATAGCACGCCTAGACACCGTGAGAATAATACATGCAATAGCAGCTCAAAACAAGTGAACAATTTACCAAATGGATGTAAAATCAACTTTTTTGAATGGTTGTCTTGAAGAAGAAGTTTATATGGAGCAACTATATGGGTATGAAATTTTGGGTCAAGAAAACAAAGTCTACAAACTCAAGAAAGCACTCTATGGACTCAAACAAGCCCCAAGAGCTTGGTATAGTAGAATTGACTCTTATCTTTTGCAAAATGACTTCAATAAGTGCAATAATGAGCCTACATTATACACCAAGATGAATGAGAAAGGTGAGATCATAATTATTTGTTTATATGTTGATGACTTGATATTCACGAGTGATTTAGCAATTGATTTCTTCTAAGGAGACATGAAAAAATAATTTGAAATGATTGATTTAGGTCTCATGAAGTATTTCCCTAACATTGAGGTAAATCAAAGTGATAATGGCATTTTCATCTCCTAATCTAAGTATGCTAATGATATTTTGAAGAGGTTTAACATGACAAATTTCAAATCAGCTCCAACACCAATTGTCACAGGTCTAAAATTAAGTAAGGATGATAAAGGAGCCAACATTGATCCAAATTTGTATAAAAGACTTGTTGGTAGCCTCATGTATTTAATAGCCACAAGGTTGAATATTATGTATGCAATTAGTCTTATCTCAAGGTCCATGGAGTCTCCAAAAGGATCTCATTGACAAGCAAGTAAAATAATTATCAAATATGTGAGTGGAACAAGGAACTATGGTATTCATTATTCAAGGTCAAATGAGTTCAAACTCATAGGGTATTTAGATAGTTATTTTTTCAGAAACATTGATGATAGGAAGAGCACTTCAGGTTATGTTTTTCATTTTGGAATGGGTGTAGTTTCATGGGCTTCAAAGAAAAAACCAATTGACACTCTTGCATTTTCTGAAGTAGAGTATGTAGCTGCCACAAGTGCATCATGTAAAAAAATTTGGATGAGAAGAGTTTTAAAACATCTTAGACAAGAACAAGAAGAGGCAACAAAGATATATTATGACAAAAAATCAGCTATAGCATTGTCAAAGAATCCAGTTTTTCACAAGAGAAGCAAACATATTGACTCAAGATATCATTTCATTAGAGAACTAATCATCAATGGAGAAATATTTTTGGTTTTTTGCATGTCTCAAGATCAATGTGGACATTTTAACCAAGGAATTAGGGAAAGAAAATATTTTATATCAAAGATATCTATTGGGCATCATAGATGGTAGCAGATGTGATTAAGGGGAGTGTTGGAATTAATCCGAAATACCTACCCACTTGCATTAACTCATGTGTAACGTTACCATTTCCTCCACTGTATTCCATCTCCTTTCTATAGTGTAAAATATTTCCAACTCTTTCGTTGGTTATTTTTTACAAAATAACTAGGTTGGTCTTCTAATCTACCTATGGAATTGCCAATTCCAATCAAGGGCAGCTCGAAGGACCTGGACCAACTGACGAGGAGTTTAAAAAGCCTCCTACACTTCGGGCTCTACAAGACCCGGGAGGGTGATCCCTTAATGTGTTTACAACCTCTGTACCATTATTATAAACAACATTAACAATAACAGATAATCTCACTTAATGGCTCAACACAATAGGATGAAATCAAATAGAATTGGCTATTCATCGATTATATCAACTACTTGGAGCATGAGATAATTACAACACAATTCACAGTGTGAGATAGTCATTTGATTTGCAATTTGTAGCAAGCTCTAGGAAAAGACAAGCAAATACTGAATTATACAAATGAGTACGACTTAGATCAGTGCCATATATCCATTGTAGGAGTCAAATTCATAAGCATCTAAAGGTTCATGATAGGTTTAATACATAACACATAAGATCCCTAACAATATTGCATTACAATTTCATCAGTATGCATTCTAACTTAATACTACATATCAAATCCTTATACATAACATATCCGCCTATAATCCCATTCAAGAATTTTAATTAATTCTTTGAATTAAAGCTAAAATAAGGATCATACACACCACAACAATGAGATGAATGAAACAACCCTTAGTCATCTTATTCAGAATTCAGATATGCATGTACAATAGAGAGACATGAGTTTGAATTTATCATTTCAACTCAAATTATAGTACTATTATACAACATTAAATCCCCATGAACTCAAAACCTACTATAGAATGACCTAGAACCTAAATTGTATTTCTCTTTTAAACCATAGGACTTTACAATTTTCTCTACAACTTCACCTAGACTCAACCAAAAATTATCTAACTTGCTAACTTCGTACTTCTGGCCTTGAAATACTTCTTATAGAAAATGAAGGAGAAAACAAGCATCGGGCCAAAAAGTACACATGTCACCAGCCAATTGAAGCCTTGTGATATTCAAATTTTTTTACAACAACAATCACCACGGAGAATATTCACGTTCATCGTGCATGCTGAAAAAGTTGATGCAACAACAAAAAACCACAAGAAACCTACACCAAGACTGCCATCAAAGAAAAATTGGAAGCCGTTGTAACTGCAGTATCTGATTTACCACTTGTTAGTAGTCCATTATTTTATTCTTCCTCAGTCAAATATTTAGTTACCCATTTCTAGTATTCTTCATCAGTCGCCAGTCAAAATAAATTACCTCATTCACCTTGGCATTATAAGGTGTGTATTTTACCGCTACCTAATTTGCATCCCTTTCAAAAGATTCCAAAAATGAGTTGGTACCAATGATTTTATTCATATAGCTCACCAACAAGTCATAATCTGAGTCATCACAAATTAATTTAATTTGATCATTAATGACCTCACTTGCTTGGTCCTGCCACTGTTGGAATGACTTGATTTTCCCTTACTCATTAATTATATCATGTAACAATGTGTTACCCCAATCATTAAAATTCTTCACCAATTCCCTGATCTTCCTACTCAAATCATTTAGTAGGGTCTGAAAACCTTGCAATGATTTTACTAACACATGAGTAGGCTTTAATGATTGGGGCCTGTTATTTGTATCAAACCTTGAGGCCTTGTACATGACATCCAAATCACTAGCCCTACGGATCATATTTTCAATTAATGGTATCACTACCTCCTGATCCCTATCAATATTCTTTATTGCATCTAACAACAAAGAATATAAATAATGTATAGATAGCAACTTACTATCAACCTTTTCATTTAAATGCCCCAAGACAGTAGTAACAATCTCCATTTTCCTTGATAAAGATCCCTCATCACTTACCCTCAAAGATGCCTATAATCCATCAATTCTTTGCTTGAGCTGCTTCTTTGTAGGATCAATAGAGCACTCTGTTTCTTCATCAATTTGTTTTCAAGGAGGGCTGAGTGAAATATTTTGACTGGGAGACCCTGGTGTGGAAAAAATTGGAGAAGCAGGAGGCATTGACCCTATTGTGGAAGGTAATGTACTGGTCCCTAGAGCACTTGATGTCTCCCCAATCTGTTTATATCTAAACCTTTCCACCTCAGTCTACAACTCAACATTCCTTTGCTGCATCTTGTTGTATTCCTCAATCAGAAGGTTATACTTCTCCATTAGGCTATTCTTTTCAGCCTCCTCCCTTTCAGCAGTCTTTTGGGCCAATTTGGCCACATTCATAGTCAAATTAGTAGCCTCAGTGGTTGAGGTCTCTTAATCCCTCTTTATTATTAATCCTCCTTTAAAATTTGGATTAATATCGGTAACATTTGGCTTTCTTTCATGAGGGGCTAATGCCCAAATTACTAAAGTTTCATATTCCTCACTGAAGGTAGAATCTTGCAATGCTTCCTTGACTTCCTCTTCAGATTCTTGCAAGGGATGCTTAGACTTCATAATAGCATTAAAGGCTACTACATCTGCAATGTCCCATTTAGGTAGAATCTATACACCAACCTGACTCACCAATTTTCTTCCTTCCTCAAGAGTGATGTTTTTGAATTCTTCCATTAATTCAACTTTTACTTCCTCATCATTCTCCTGGTCTGACCTGTCAGGTCTTAATTCTCTTCTCTTCTTACATTTATCTTGATACTCTTCAAATTTCATCCTCCATACCAATTGCAAGAACAGAAGAGTCTTTACAAATGCATTGTCATCTAGAAACTCCTTACATGCTTCCATCCTTGCATCTTGTACACTTTTTCCTTTCATATTTGAATCAGATAAGAGCAATTCAGCTAGTCTTGGAGGGGAAGGCATACCAACCTGCATGTCATGATTAGTAACAATAATCTCTTCCATCAAATTCTCCTGTGGTTGATCAATTCTTTTCCTTTTAGAGCTTGGCTCAGATGGGGGTGATGAGGGACTATCTTCTTATGATGATTCTAAATCAATGATTTTAATTGCCCCAAGCACATTGAATTTTTGACCTGGTTGTGAAGGCGATTTCACAATTTGCTTCCCCTTTTTGTCCGCTTCTTCCTCATCACTGCTACTATCCCTTTTCCTCCTATAAATAGGCCTTTTTCCTGTAGGCTGGTATACTGGCCTTGTTTCAATTGGCCTGACACCTTGTTCCTATACACCCAGACTCAGTTCCAAATTTATCTTTTTGGTCCTCAATGTGCCCATAATTTTCTTGAAGTTCTCCATTAGAAAGTCAATTTTCTTATGGTATGGGCTGAACTCCAACAATGGATCATACTTTGAATCCATTTTATGTACAATATTTAATAGCTTATTATAAGCTATCCATTTCTCCTTGTTCAACTCCTATTTATTTAGGTCGAACTCATTTCTAATCAAATCCTTAGTAAAGTTGAATTCATGCACAAACTTGCCAGCTTTTATTCTTTGTCTAAAAAGGGAAAGAAACCCACAGGATCATGTTGCTACTTTGGACCACACCTCAAATGGTAATCATCAAAGAATTTATCAAAATGCACCCAACCTCCTTTTGAAAATGCAAAATCAAACACCCTTGTATAATCAGGGAAAAATGTTCCCTTACCCCTTCCAGTGAGGTTGTCCTCATGGATACGACCTATTTGCCACATAAATTTTGTAAACCCCACTCTTGGTGGCACATTGTATGATAGTATATGAGGGGTTCGCTTGAAACCATACACCCTCAGAATAGTGTTGACTGGATATGGGATAATGTCACCCCAGTTATGGCAGACTCTTAATTCTGGCTTCCTCCCCTTTGGCCTGAGGAAATCAATGTAATTCCTCAGGGATCCTAGGTACATTCACCATCAATCTAGCCCTTAATCTAGAAGCAAAACAATTATCAAATTGCACATAACTAGTGCTTTTCTTATTACAAGATAAATCTGTAGCCCATATCTATACTGGCAATATTTCTCCATCAACTGTTTGCCTTAATTTCATCTTCTCAAAGAAGAAGTCAACATTCTTGAACAAGAACATATGCATCAGCATAGAATACCAAAAGAATTAAGTGTCGGTATCATTTTTCTGTAGCTTTGACAACCCTTCATGTATCTTCTCAGCCAAGAAAGAAGCAAAGTCATATGCCACAGAGAAGTTAGGGTGTTGTATTTGCACCCCCATGAACATGTATGCAATGGGCATCACCGCACCAAGACTCAAACCCAAAATATGACACAATGAATAGAAATTAGCCAAGAAATGATTTGAAAAATAATTTAATCTGAAAGGTTCTTGGTCGTTGGGGTTGATGTGAAATCTTGAACCTCCTACCCTAACCATATGAGGTGGAAGCAACTTAGCTCTAAAAAGAGACTTCAACTTTGCATATTCCTTCTTCATTTCCTCAAGATTGATAGGAACCAAATCTTCACTCGGTTCACTCAAGTCAAAAATATGCTGGATATCTTTGTTAATGCTTAATAAAACACTTCCATCATTATCCCTAATTACCCATGTGACAGGGTCATATCTTGCAACTATTGCCCTAAGCAGGTCTACTTCAGGGAATACATTTGGTACGACCAACTTCCCCATGTCATACATCCATCCATTTGAAAAGGGGTGAGGAAAATTCCTCTATCCATACCACAATCTGAACATTTCCAAACCTATGAGGGGAACCCTAGCATTGGCTATGTTGGAACAATTATATACTAACCCTTCCCCCAGGATTTTCCCTCGCATCAGAACCAATCCCTTCTTTCTATCATTCGTTGACAAGGGCAATTGATCTAGGAAATCATCATACAGTTTTCTTTTCAAATAGTCAATCTGGCCAAAATGTTGCTTGGGTGGTGCCATCTTGGACAAATTAGGGCCTCTTCACTATGTCACACTTCAAATAACTAGGACTAATCAGAGATATGAAATTACAGAACAAAACACTGCAATTTCTCACAACTATAATTAAACTATAGCCGTAACACATTTATCAACAAGCTCAATGTCGAGCACAACAAATATTTTTCCAAATTCAAGTGAAAAATGATTGGGAAACACATAAATTAACTCATGGCTTTGTTTGCAGAAGTTCCAAATTCTGGTTGCAAAAATCCACAACTTTGCTTTCGGCTTTGAAACTGCTCTGCAAAATACTTGAATGCCTTGTGATACAAATAAAATAAGAGAATTGATTTTATTTCGATCAAATCATGCCAGTATGTGTCGCATCTACCATTAAAGCTCACTCACACACTAAATGGCTCCAACCATCTTTTATGCAGATTTAAAATCTAGTTGTCGAGTTTGATCAAATAATCTAACGACTACCTTCAAAAGAGGCTAACACAATTGCTAATATGGAAATAAGGGGCCCACCATACCATATGCTACCAATGAAGTCCACGTGGTGGTTGCCCCCAATATCGTAATCGGTAAAGATCCTTGTAACTTTCAATCACGTGATGGCAGGAAACCATAGATCTTGAGCATCTGTGATCTCATTCCTTCAACATGGTCACCAGCCTTATCATTAATTGTCGAGCAGCTTTACCATCAAGATTATAGCATACCCGTTGATTTAAAACATGTGCATTTCAAGAATACTTTAGTAACCCACCTTTTAATGTGTTAAGGCTAGATTAATTTATCATATTATTTCCTTTATTCTTTCGGCTTCATTAGATGAGACACGTAGCGCCTGCCCATGATATCACAATGAGTAACAACCTTGTAACTTTCAATCAAGCGATTGTGGGAAACCATTGAGATCTGATGATAAATGATCGACAGTCAACCAAACAAATCACCTTTGGCCTCACTAGATGGGACATGTGGTAGTTGCTCATGATATCGCAATCAACCAAAGTAGTGTAGTGGGGTCATCGTGGCATGGAGGGGAACGACTGAGATCAAATGGTAGTTGATCAATGGTAGCACAAAGTTGATCCCTCAGAAAGGACACATGGCACCCAACTGTGATATCACGATCAATAAAGATCCTACAATTCCCGATCACACGATGGCGGGAAACCATTGATATCTGAAGGCAATTGATCAATGGTAGCACGAATTTGATCCCTCTACAAAATAAAACATTTATTAAGATGACAAGGGGACATTACTAGGCCAATGGTAAACAACATAAGTTGTTTTTAAAGATGAAACATGGGGCCAACCAAGACTTAGGAAAATAAAACCCATAGAGGAAATAAAAATTAAGACCAAAGGGACCAAGCCTAGATGAAACGATAGAACATAAGTCATTTTAAATCCCCTTCAAAAAGTAACAGCGAAATAGATCCCGACCAAGGCGTAAAATAAACACAAGGGTTTTACATGAAGACAAAGCTAAAACCCCATCCCTTAGAAATTTCCAACACCATGAAAGACTAGTGATAGAAGGTAGGGCATGAGTGAAACATAAGAGGCAAAATTTTGAAGTTCAATCAGTGGCTCCAGTTGGGGATGTTCATTCCACTGGAATGAAGCAAGAATTCAGAATCTCAAGTAGAGCAGACCAAGATGCAAAGATGACCAAAAGGGGATTGTTCGGACAAAACAACCCAAACTATGTACAAAATATATACAAAATATACAAACCTAAACTACTGTTCATGGAAAAGAATACTTCAAGTGAAGTATAACTTCAAGAACTGTCCATGAACTGGCAGTTTAAGAAGATCTCCTGTCATATCTTGGAGGAAGTATGAATCTTCACCCCACTTACCATTAATAAAAAATGGACCCAACCAGACTACATCAAATTCCCCATGTTTCCCTTTATCTTCCAGTCTGGTATTCCACACTAAAACCAAATCTCCATCCTTGAAACTCCTTGCATTTGCCCTCTTGTCATACAAATTCTTTACTTGCAACTGCAACTTTGCATTTCTCCTTTGGGCTTCCCTCCTGGTTTCATCTAATTCTAGAAGAGCTTCCACTCTCAATTGCATTTCATCATCAATTTCATTATCATACATCTGGAAAAACTTATACATTTCCATTAAGTTATTTTGGGGTAACCTAGCATTTATCCCATAAACCAAGTCAAACAGGGCACAACCTATTGCCTTCTTCACAGTTACCCTATCTACCCAGACTACTAATCTTAGCTTAGAATCCCAAGCCCCTTTATTTTGATCTAGGATTCTTTTAAGAATCTTCATCAAGCTTTTATTGCTTGATTTTGCTTATCCATTTCCCTGTGGGTGGTATGGTGATGAGTAAGAAATTTGGATGCCATGCTTCTCACAAAACTCTGTGTATTCCTCGGATCTAAAACACATTGCATTATCTGACACAATCCTTTTTGGACATCCAAATCTAGTTAATATGTTGTTCATTAGGAAATCAATTACCACTTTACTAGTGGCTTTCTTTGTTGGAATTGCTTCCACCTACTTGGTGAAATAATCAATGGCCACCAATATCCATGAGTGACCTCCACTAGATTTACATGCTATCTCTCCTACAAAATCAATACCCCACTGCTAGAATGGAGCTTGTACTATAACTAGTTTTAGAGGAAAGTTAACATAAAACTTTAACTTACCAGAGAAATGTTGACAAGCATCACATGTCTTCACTAGTTGGTGTGCATCCTTAAAAACTGTAGGCCACCAAAACCCAGCCCTCATTATCTTATGTGCAATTGTTTTAGCCATATAATGTCCTCCACAAACTCCACCATGCATCTCACTCACAAGTCCTTGTGCTTGATCTTGGTCAACACACTTTAGCATGACACCTTCTCCATTTCTCCACCAGATCTTTCCATCTACAATAACACACTTGATAGCATGTAACTTCAATGTCCTTTTCTCATTTTAATTCAAGTTGTCAGGACATTTCATTTTTTACAAATAATATATCACATCTCTATACCATTTTGAATGCTCCATATCACATATATGCAATCTATTCTCCTCTTCTAGAAAATTTATCTGATTTGCTTCTAGATTACTTTGGGACATAAGCTTGGCCAATCCTTGTCCCCTTACTAGTTTAGTAATCTAGACCTCAATATTGAATTCCTAGATCCTATTTATGCACCTACACCTTCTTCCTGACACTTCTTGCTGTGTGAAGATGTCCTTAACAGCAACACTAGGCACATAAGCAATTACAGGAGCTCCCATCAAATAAGGCCTAAAAGCCTTCACTGCTTTTACCAGTGCATATGCCTATTTTTCATTTATATCATACTTAAGTTCTACAACTTGTAAAGATTTGCTGAAAAAAGCCATAGGCTATTCAAAACCTTTTGCATTCTTTTGCAATAACATAGCTGCAATTGTGTGGAATGAAGCAAATGAGAAAATTTGTAAAGGTTTGGAAAAATTAGGGGTTCTTAACACAGGGGCCTCCTTTATTGCTTGCTTAATGGCTTGGAAGTCCTACACATGCTCCTCATCCCATTCAACTTTGGCTCCTTTCTTGAGCATTTTGGAAATAGGGCAAGTTATCTCAGCAAAATTTGTCACAAACCTCCTTAAGAAATTTATTTATCCAAAGAAAGATTGTATTCCTTTGACATTTTAGGGTTGTGGAACTTTATCAATTGCAATTACCCTCTTTGGATCAATTTTTACCCCATCCTTGGAAATGATATGTCCCAACAATTTTCCTTCTATTACTCCAAACACACATTTCTTTGGATTCAAAGAAATACCATACTATAAAGCTCTAATGAATATCTTCTCTAGATGTTCACAATGATCCTCTTCCTTTTTAGAATATGCTATCAAGTCATCTTGGTAAATCACCAAAAACAAATTAATGAAATCTGAGAATGCCACATCCATGGCTCTTTGAAAAGTAGCCCCTGCATTTGTTAGACCAAATGGAATTCTTACATAAACATATGTTCCCCATGGTGTAGTGAAAGCCATCTTAAACTGTTCAGACTCTTTGACCATAAACTAGTTATAACCAGAAAAACCAACCATCATAGATATTAATTCACAATCTGTCACTCGTTGCAACATGGCTTCCATATTGAGTAATGGATAATTGTCTTTTAATGAAGACACAGTTAAAATTTCTGAAATCTACGCATAACTTGATGTCTCCATTTTTCTTCCTTACTGGTACTAATTTTGATACCTAGGAAGAATGTCTGATTGGCTTGATGATCCCTGCATCCCTTAGTCTCATTAATTCTTCGTGCATTTTAGGGGCCAAGGTGGGATTAATAGGCCTTTGCTTTTGTCTGAATGGCTTGGCATCATTACACAAAGGAATCTCATGTTGGAAAAGATCCTCCCTATATTCCTTAAGATCATCATAGGACCATGCAAACACATGCCTAAACTTCCTTAATAAATCAATTAGCATCCTTCTCACTTTTGGTGACATTTTCTTTCCAATATACACCTTCTTTGGGGATGCTTCTGTTCCATGATTTATCTCTTCCAAGTCATCAGGATGAGAAATAGTATGATTAGCCTTTGTCTTGTCCTGATTATTAAACACTCTTTCTACTACAACTAGACCCTTGGGAGTTGTGTTTGTTTTTAACTGAATGATCTCATTTCCAAAGATAGTATCCTTACCATCAACATTTTCAACAAAAGCTCCAAAGTCAATTTCTTGATTCTCATATTCACCCACACAATTCAAAAATCTTAATATATCATCATCATTATGAAAAACTTGCCAATTTTTAATGTTATCAGGAACAGATGGTCTGGTTTGCACCTCAACCTTTGAAATTCCAGCATAAGTCATATCATCTGGTTTTAATGCAATGTTGGCTAATAGGTTTGCCACTTTATTTTGAACTCTCTCCATCCATCCTATGCCAAATGCATCAAATCTCTCCAATTCATCCCAAACAACATTCCTACACTATTTCAACCTCTTGTTATTTGATACATACTTGGATCTAACTTGGGATACCACAAGCTAGGAATCCCCAATTTCCTTGAGCTTCTTGATCCCATGTTTTTTAGCCAGTCTCAACCTTAATTACAAGGCTTCATACTTTGCCACATTATTTGTGCATTCAAATAACAGAGTGAAAGAGAACCTAAATGTCTTTCCACTTGGTGATCGTAAGAGGACACTTGCACCAGAGCCTTCCTTTGAACTTGCACCATCAAAATACATAGTCCACAAGTCATTAGATTCTGACAATTGTTTTATTTCTGTATCAATCAATGCAGTATGCTTATCACAATTGTTAGGAAATTCCTCAACCCTAAATTCATCTATACCACTATCAATAAAACATGCCATATTCTCAATCCGGTTATGCTCAATCATATGAGGTACTTTTGATTCTCTTTCAATTTTGACATCCTTACCATCAATGGAGAAAGTAGCAAATGAAAAATCACATTGCATATTACCCCCCATTGATGCACTCCATTTTCTTGACAAGAGCATTCCAAAATGAGGTGGGATGTCTGCAACTAATACATTCATGACTAAATCCTTGTCAGGGTACTGAGTCAATTTATAAGGCAATGCTTTGATAGTTCCAATAACTGACACTTCTCTTGAATCCATAGCATAACATTTACCTTGAGTAGTATCTACTATCAAGCCCATTTCCTCCATTATTTTGACTGGCATAACATTATTTGATGCCCCTTAATCTATCATACAGTTCCTTAAAGTTTTCCCATTTATATCCACACTTAAGAAAAAAGGGGTTATGTTTTCAAGGCACATGTTAATAGAATTTCCTAAATATACAGGAGGAATTTGTGACACAATTCCCTCCACTTCCTTTTCTTTCTCTTTATCCTTCACTTCTTTACCAATTCCTTGTTTAGTCTTATTACCAGCAACATCTGTGATCAAGGCTATTATCTTTTCTTTATGTTCATTTATTCTCATCATTTCTAGAAAAGGTACAGTTACTTTAACCTGAGAAAGCACATGAAACATATCTATAGGTGTATATTTAGGCAGATTAGACATCATACCTTCATCATTTTCCTTCTTCTCTTGTTGATTACTTCCTCCTAGCTTCTTTTGCTTCTTATCCTCTGCAACAGGTTCAACTACTTTTGTAATCACCTTGGTCTTCACCAATGATGTAGTCACATCTTCTTGAGACTTTGGGGTTTCATTCTTTTTTTCCCAAACTCTATCACTCTTAACTTCTTTGAATTTTACAACATCCTTTTTGTTGTCAACCTTAACACCTCTATTTTTATCCTTTTTCTCTTTAATAAACAAACCAACATGTTTACCCTGCTCACCACCCATAGTTCTATTTCTCAATTGAAGTGAACTTCTCATTTGAGAAACCATTTCTTCAATCAATCTTGCAATCTCTTCTTCTGATGGTCTCCTTAAGGACACTGAATCTTCAACCTACTCCATATTGCAAGCATTATGATCAAAATCACCTTCCTCATCAGAAAATATTTGTTGATGGTACATCTCACTTCTCTTCCTCTGATTATCCACATCAACTTCCTACATTAAATCATCAGAGGAACATTCTGCCTCATCAATGTATGATCTAGCCATACAAACATCTACATCATCCTGCTCATATTTTGATGTTTGATCATGAACATCCTCTTCTACTTCCTTAGCAACAAGCAACTAAGAAACACCACAATAATTTTGATCATGTGGATGTTCACACACTTCACACCATGGTCTATCTACTACTAATTCACTGAATGTTTTTGCAGGGGGTCTAGTGTATGCTGATCATTTTTAAGCTTCTAGCTAGAAAAGATTGGTTTTCCATCTTTCTAATTTGTATTGTAGGGATAATTTTGCAATCTGGGCAGCCTATCATTTTTATTATAGGGTTAGCTTTCATTTCCCATACCCTTCTCTTGCTTAGCAACAGTTTGATTTATGTATTTCAAGGTACTGTAAACCTTTTCCCACTTTTCATCATCTTTAGGCTTGGCAGCCGGAACCTTCTCAGTCTTATTATTAGGATTTTTTAAAAGTGTAGGTTCTTCTCTCCTACCATACTTCCCAGAAGCTCTTTTGTTACTTTCAATATTTATAGCCACCCTAAATGCATCCCTCATAGTTTGAGGGTCTTTATCTCTGAGGAGATATGCCATTTTAGCATCAAAAGCATTGAAATATGTAGTTAAATAAACACTTTCATCAAGTCTTAAAACTTGGAACAACTTATACATTGATTTTTGAAATCTTAAGTTAAACTCTGTCACATGATCATTCAATGACTTCTTGATGTTATTAAACTCATTTAGCATGAAACTTGCATTAGTTTTATCACCGTACTGCTCCTTGAAACACTTTTCAAACTCATCCCATGAACCAATACTAGCATTAGGTAGACCTCTATACCAATCCCTCGCATCCTCTACTAGAGATTGTACAAACAATTTCATTACAACATCTTCATGTTCTACCTCATAGTCATTTAACATATCCATGAAAGCTTTTAAGTGTTCTTTTGTTGTCACAACATTATTGTTGGCAAACTTACTCATCTTTTCTCTCAAGTTAGCAAGGATGGGGTTTGGATAACCAGCCCTGATACCATCAAAGAATAATGGCGTATACCTTTCCAACTATATAGGTCGTCATTGAAATAATCCTTCATTCCTCTTAGAATCAACACTAGACCCTACATCTTATACTCTATGACTGTCTCGATTTGGATTTACAAACCCAGTTCCATGAATCTTCTGGTCAGAATTATTGGTGGTGGGATTTGGAGTAATTTTAGGATTATTATTCAAGGTATCCTAGTGATTTGATGAGGTTGTAGCTTGTGTAGCCTCATCCATGTTTGACATCTTTAGGAAACTTATTTTCCTCTTCATCTCTGCATTTGTAGCCTTAATCTTTGTTCTCTCCAACTCTTCTGCCAGAGCCTTACTTTCCTTCCTAGCCTTTTCTAAGGAAAATTCTATTTGAAATGACACATGTGGCTCAAAATCTTGTTGAGTGGAATGGGGATTCACCTTCTTATTTATTTTAATCCCCTCAACCTTTTTCTTTCCTTTGTCCAAGGCAGGCTTAAGATTTGTATTACTTGGTTGAGACTTAACATGATTTGAGGGCTTTGGGTTAGCAGGTTTGGATTGGGCATCAATGTGGCCTACTGGGGTTTCTTTAGACAACCTTCCATACAACCAGGTCCTCAACACTTGGTTTAGGTTCTTCTTTTTTTAGCAACTTCATTGTTGCCAACTATTTCATCAACCTATCTCTTTCAATCACAACATTCCTCAACTTTGCTTCCCTCTCTTTTTCTCTTTTCAGTTTGAGTTTAGTTTGCTTTTGGATTTCCCACCTCAAAGAATTAATGTCTCCAAAAATATTGTTAGGGTCAGGCAAAGTCACATCAGAACTTGATGTATCATCTAGATCTATTAAATTGACCTCTTCCAATACATGTTTAGATAATAAAGGGTTTACATCATTTTCAATAGGAGGAGGAAGCACGTCACTAGTGCATTCTTTGTGATGGCTTCGACTTCTACTCGTGCCTCTTCTCTTTTCAGCATATTTGACACTAACAAGCCCTTTATTTTGACATGTCACATCTTCTTGAACTAGTGTATTAAATAATGCATCAAAAAATCCACAACTATCTAAATCTGAATTTCTAGACACCTCTTCAAGATTTTCAAGGATAGCATGTAAAGGCTGAGTTGTACCTTGGTGTACAGGGTTCTGTGACACGGGAGCAACATTACTATATTTTGGTCTTTTCTTTATCCAATCCTTCTTCACTTTGGGAAGTTAACCTTCCAATTTCTATTTTGGATGATACTTCATGAATGACTTGGTGTTCTTCACTCTTCGTACTAATCCAAAAGTTCTTTCCACTTATAATAAACCTTCCAAAATATAATGCACACTGGTGCAGAGACTTCAGAGTCGCCACCCAATTAGCTTGGGAATACCAAATACCTAAAGACACGTGGTAGAATATGAAAACTTTTGAAACCTCGTACCGACAACACACAAAAGTGCTTTACAACATAACTCCTAACGCTGATGAAAATAAAAGAAGTGGACAAACCTAACACAAAATTAGAAGCTCAACCTTCAAATCATAGAAACACGATAAAAATCTATGCAAAATGGACAACCAACACACTGACAAGAAATATTAAAATTAGCTCCCCAATAGAGTCACCATTTTTTTGGTTCTTTTTTACAAAATAACCAGGTTGGTCTTCTAATCTACCTATGGAATTGCCAATTCCAATCAAGGGTAGCTCGAAGGACCTGGACCAACTGACAAGGAGTTTAAAAAGCCTCCTACACTTCGGGCTCTGCAAGACTCAGGAGGGTGATCCCTTAATGTTTTTACAACCTTTGCACCATTATTATAAACAACATTAACAATAACAGATAATCTCACTTAATGGATCAACACAATAGGATGAAATCGAATAGAATTGGCTATTCATTGATTATATCAACTAATTGGAGCATGAGATAATTACAACACAATTCACAGCATGAGATAGTCATTTGATTTGCAATTTGTAGCAAGCTCTAGGCAAAGACAAGAAAATATTGAATTATACAAATGAGTACAACTTAGATCAGTGCCATATATCCATTGTAGGAGTCAAACTCATAATCATCTAAAGGTTCATGATAGGTTTAATACATAACACATAAGATCCCTAACAATATTGCATTACAATTTCATCAGTATGCATTCTAACCCAATACTACATATCAAATCCTTATACATAACATATCCGCCTATAATCCTATTCAAGCATTTTAATTAATTCTTTGAATTAAAGCTAAACTAAGGATCATACACACCACAACAATGAGATGAATGAAACAACCCTTAGTCATCTTATTCAGAATTCAGATATGCATGTACAATGGAGAGACATGAGTTTGAATTTATCCTTTCATCTCAAATGCTAGTACTGTTATACAACATTACATCCCCATGAACTCAAAACCTATTACAGAATGACCCAAAACCTAAAGTATATTTCTCTCTAAAACCATTGTACTTTAAATTTTACTATGCAACTTCACCTCGACTCGACCAAAAATTATCTAACTTGCTAACCCGTACTTCTGGCTTTGAAATCCTTCTTATAGAAAATGAAGGAGAAAACAAGCATTGGGCCATAAAGTACACATGTCACCAGCTAATTGAAGCACTTGGTGATATTCCAAAAATTGTTACAACAACAATCACCCTGGAGAATATTCCTATTCATCATGCACACTGAGAAAAGTTGATGCAGCAACAAAAAAACCGCAAGAAACCTACGCCGAGACTGCCATCAAAGAAAAATTGGAAGCTGTTGTAACTGCAACATTTGATTTACCACCCATTAGTAGTCCATTCTTTTATTCTTCCTCAGTCAAATATTTAGTTACCCATTTTTGGTATTCTTCATCAATCGGCCAGTCAAAATTAATTACCTCATTCACCTTGGAATTATAAGGTGTGTACTTTACCGCTACCTGATTTGCATCCCTTTCAAAAGATTCCAAAAATAAGCTGATACTAATAATTTTATCCATACAACTCACCAACAAGTCATAATTTGATTCATCACAAATTCATTTAATTTGATCATTGATGACCTCACTTGCTTGATCCTGCCACTGTTGGAATGACCTAATTTTCCCCTGCTCATCAATTATATCAAGTAACAATGTGTTACCCCAATCATTAAAATTCTTCACCAATTCCCTGATCTTCCTAGACTCAAATCATCTGGTAGGGTATGAAAACCTTGCAATGATTTTACTAACACATGAGTAAGCTTTAATGATTGAGGCTTCTTATTTGTATCAAACCTTAAGGCCTTGTACATGACATCCAAATCACTGGCCCTAGGGATCCAATTTTCAATTAATGGTATCACTACCTCCTGATCCCTATTAATATTCTTTATTGCATCTAACAACAAAGAATATAAAGAATGAATAGATAGAAACTTACATTCAACCTTTTCATTTAAATGCCTCAAGACAGTAGTAACAATCTCCATTTTCATTAAGAAAAATCCCTCCTCACTTACACTCAAAGATGCATGTAATTCATCAATTCTTTGCATGAGAAACTTCTTTGTAGGATCAATAGAGCACTATGTTTCTTCATTAATTTGTTCTAAAGGAGGGGTGAGGGAAATATTTTGACTGGGAGACCCTGGTTTGGAAACAATTGGAGAAGCAGAAGGCATTGACCCTATTGTGGAAGGTAATGTACTGGTCCCTGGAGCACTTGATGTCTCCCCAATCTGTTTATACCTAAACCTTTCCACCTCAGTCTGCAACTTAACATTCCTCTACTGCATCTTGTTGTATTCCTCAATCAGAAGGTTATACTTCTCCATTAGGCTCTTCTTTTCGGCCTCCTCCCTTTCAGCAGTCTTTTGGGCCAATTTGGCCACATTCACAGTCAAATTCGTAGCCTCAGTGGTTGAGGTCTCTGAAGCCCTCTTTATTATTAATCCTCCTTTGAAATTTGGTTTAATATCTGTAACATTTGGCTTTCTTCCTTGAGGGACCAATGCCCAAATTGCTAAAGTTTCATATTCCTCATTGAATGTAGAATCTTGCAATGCTACCTTGAATTCCTCTTCAGATTCTTGCATGGGATGCTTGGAATTCATAATAGCATTAAAGTCTACTACATTTGCAATGTCCCATTCAGGCAAAGTCAATACACCAACTTGACTCACCAATTTTCTGCCTTCCTTAGGAGTGATGTTTTTGAATTCTTCCATTAATTCAACTTTTACTTCATCATTCTCCTGGTTTGACCTATCAGGTCTTAATTCTATTCTCTTCTTACATTTATCTTGATACTCTTCAAATTTCATCATCCATACCAATTGTAAGAACAAAAGAGTCTTTACAAATGCATTATTGTCTAGAAACTCCTTACATGCTTCCATCCTTGCATCTTGTACACTTTTTCCTTTCATATCTGAATTAGATAAGACCAATTCAGCTGGTCTAGGAGGGGAAGGCATACCAACCTGCATGCCATGATCAGTAACAATAATCGCATCCATCAAATTCTCCTGTGGTTAATCAATTATTTTCCTTTTAGAGCTTGGCTTAGATGGGGGTGATGAGGGACTATCTTCTGGTGATGATTCTAAATTAATGATTTTAGTTGCCCCAGGCACTTTGAATTTTGGACCCGGTTGTGAAGGAACTTTCACAATTTGCTTCCCCTTTTTGTCCACTTCTTCCTCATCATTGCTGCTATCCCTTTTCCTCCTGTAACTGGGCCTTTTTCCTGTATGCTAATATACTGGCCTTGTTTCAATTGGCCTGGCATCTTGTTCCTGTACACCCATACTTAGTTCTAAATTTATCTTTTTGGTCATCAATGTGCCCATAATTCCCTTGAAGTTCTCCATTAGAAAGTCAATTTTCTTATGGTATGGACTGAACTCCAACAATGGATCATACTTTGAATCCATTTTGTGTACAATATCTAATAGCTTATTATAAGCTATCCATTTCTCCTTGTTCAACTCCTATTTATTTAGGTCAAACTCATTTCTAATCAGATCCTCAAGAAAGTTGAATTCATGCACAAACTTGCCAACTTTTATTCTTTGTCTAAAAAGGGAAAAGAAACCCTTAGGATCATGTTGTCACTTTGGGCCACACCTCAAATGGTAATCATCAAATAATTTCTCAAAATGCACCCAACCTCCTTTTGAAAATGTAAAATCGGACACCACTATATAATTAGGGAAAAATGTTCCCTTACCCTTCTAGTGAGGTTGTCCTCATGGATACAACCTATTTGCCACATAACTTCTGTAAAACTCACTCTTGGTGGCACATTGTATGACAGTATATAAGGGGTTCCCTAGAAACCATACACCCTCAAAATAGTGTTGACTGGATATGGGATAATATCACCCTAGTTATGACAGACTCTTAATTTTGGCTTCCTCCCCTTTGGCATGAGAAAATCATGTAATTCTTCAAGGATCCTAGGTACATTCACCATCAATCTATCCCTTAATTTGGAAGCAAAACAATTATCAAATTGCACATAACTAGTGCTTTCCTTATTAGAAGATAAATCTGCAGCCCATATCTGTACTGGAAATCTTTCTCCATCAACCGTTTGCCTTAATTTCATCTTCTTAGAGAAGAAGTCAACATTTTTGAACAAAAACATATGCATCAACATAGAATACCAAAATAATTGAGTGTCGGTATCATTTTTTTGTAGCTTTGACAGCCCTTCATGTATCCTCTCAGCCAAGAAAGAAGCAAAGTCATATGTCACAGGGAAGTTAGGGTGTTGTATTTGCACCCCCATGAACATGTATGCAATGGGAATCACTGCACCAAGACTAAAACCTAAAATTTGACACAATGAATAGAAATTAGCCAAGAAATGATTTGCAAAACAATTTAATTTGAAAGGTTCCAGGTCACTGGGCCTGATATGAAATCTTGAACCTCTTGCCCTAGCTAGATGAGGTGGAAGCAACTTAGCTCTAAAAAAAACTTCAACTTTGCATATTCCTGCTTCATTTCCTCAAGATTGATAAGAACCAAATCTTCACTCAATTCACTCAAGTCAAAAATCTGTTGGATATCATCTTTGTTAATGCTTAATAAAACCCTTCCATCATTATCCTTAATTACCTGTGTGTCAGGGTCATATCTTGTAGCTACTTTGCTAAGCAGGTCTACATCAAGGAATACATTTGGTACCACCAGCTTCCCCATGTCATACATCCAGCCATTTGAAAAGGGGTGAGGAAAATTCCTCTGTCCATACCACAATCTGAACATTTCCAAACCTGTGAGGGGAACCCTAGCATCGACTATGTTGGAGAAATTATATACTAACCCTTCCCCCAGGATTTTCCCTCGCATCAGAACCAATCCCTTCTTTCTATTGTTCATTGACAAGAGAAATTGATCCAGGAAATCATCATACAGGTTTCTTTTCAAATAGTCAATCTAGCTAGAATGTTGCTTGGGTGGTGCCATCTTGGACAAATTAGGGCCTCTTCACAATGTCACACTTCAAATAGCTGGGACTAACTAGAGATAGGAAATTATAGAACAAAACACTGTAATTTCTTGCAACTATAATTAAACTATAGCTGTAACATGTTTATCAACAAGCTCAATGTCAAGCACAACAAATATTTTTCCAAATTCAAGTGCAGAATGACTGGGAAACACAAAAAATAACTCATGACTTTGTTTGCAGAAGTCCCAAATTTTGGCTACAAAAACCCACAACTTCGCTTTCGGCTCTGAAACTGCTCCACAAAATACTTGAATGTCTTGTGATACAAATAAAATAGGAGAATTGATTTTATTTCGATCAAATCATGCCAGTATGTTTCACATCCACCATTAAAGCTCACTTGTGTGCTGAACATCTCCTACCATATTTTATGTAGATTTAAAATCTAGCCATCGATCCTTCATTTGGATCAAACCATCTAATGACTACCTTCAAAATAGGCTGAAACAATTACCAATATGGCAATAAGGGTCCCACCATACCATACACTGCCAAGGAAGTCCACGTGGCAGATGCCAGTGATATCGCAATCAGTAAAGATCCTTGTAACTTTTTGATCACACAATGGCGGGCAACGGTAGATCTTGAGAATTTGTGATCTCATTCCTTTGCCATGGTCACCAGCCTTAGCATTAATTGTCGAGAAGCTTTCCCATCAAGATTATAACATACTCGTTGATTTAAAACATGTGCATCTCAAGAATACTTTAGTAACCTGCCTTTTAATGTATTAAGGCTAGATTAATTTATCACAATATTTCCTTTATTCTTTCGGCTTCATTAAATGAGACACATGGCGCCCACTCATGATATCACAATCAGTAACAACCTTGTAACTTTTGATCACGCGATGGTGGGAAACCATTGAGATATGATGATAAATGATCGACAGTCAACCAAACCTATCACCTTCGGCCTCACCAGATGGGACACGTGTCGGTCACCCGTGATATCACAATCAGCCAAAGCAGTGTGGTGGGGTCTTCGCAGGATGGCAGGGAATGGTTGAGATCAAACGGTAGTTGATCAATGGTAGCAAAAATTTGATCCCTCAAAAAGGACACGTGGGGCCTGCCCGTGATATCACGATCAATAAAGATCTTGAAATTTCTGATCACGTGATGGTGGGAAATCGTTGATATCTTAAGGAAATTGATCAACGGTAGCACGAATTTGATCCCTCTGCCAAATAAAACATTTATTAAGAGGACAAGGGGACATTACTAGGCCAACGGTAAACAACAACATAAATTGTTTTTAAAGATGAAACACGAGGCCAACCAAGACTTAAGGAAAATAAAACCTGCGGAGGAAATAAAAATTAAGACCAAAGGGACCAAGCCTAGATGAAACGATAGAACATAAGTCATTATAAATCCCCTTCAAAAATTAACGGTGAGATGGATCCCAACCAAGGCATAAAATAAACACAAGGGTTTTACATGAAGACAAAGCTAAAACCCCATCCCTTAGAAATTTCCAACACCATGAAAGACCAGTGACAGAAGGCAAGGCATGAGTAAAACACAAGGGAAATTTTTTTGAAGTTCCATCATCTTTCACATGCCACTGTTCAGTGCAAGCATAATCTTTGTGCTTAGACTCTATCTATGCTAAAAAGAATTTGATATTAAATGCAATTAATAGTTTTGGTCTTAGTTTTTTTGGATATATTCGTAGCTCTTAGGTAGGTTTTAAGAATAGATGTATGTAAGTATTGAAAAAGAGAGCAAATAAATATATTGTTGCTGCAACAGTTTGAAGAAATTGAAACAGGGGAGTTGGATTTTTCAGTTTCTTTCTGAGCAAAGATTAAAGAGAAGCAACTCTAAGTTCATTTTATGATAGTTGATATTCTATTTCTTTGAAATATATATATATATATATATATATATATATGAAATTGAAATCCTTTTCAAATAATCTTGTAAGAGAGGGGGACCAACCACATTCAAGGGCCTAGGTCACAAAGAGCCAAGAGTGGAAGGCTTTCCTAACTTACCTCAACTTAACAGGGTGTTAAGAAATGTGGGAAAAGAATGATGAGGACTATAAGACCCTCAAATCACTTTGTAGACTCAAAACACAAAATGGGGCATGGTGAGTTGGTTTTTGGGTTTAACTCTATGCGTCAGGAAGCTCTTTGCTTGAGGATGGAAGTGCGGTTCTGAGACAATAGTGCAGTACGCTAGCATCTCTTAGGTGCATTGTCGTTTGTATGACCAGAGGACTAAAGAAGCAAGGTCAAACACTAGAAAATAGACTAACAACCTAGCTAACTACTTCCAAAGGGCCAAAACAAGACTATGAAGTAGGAAAGATATGTACGAATATGATAAAGCAAATAAACAAGAGTTAGGATGGCAATAATAATCTCACAAAGGTACTCATTCGCCAGCTAACTGCAAGTAATGTGCCTACCTACACACAATGAAGAGGAAAATTGTTGGGTGGCTATATAGAGGCTTGCCTTAGTCAGACCCCTGTTTAGGTGTTTCCACCTCCACATATAGCCAAGATAGTGATAATGGAGAAATATATGATAAAGAGAGAAATTTACTAAAGAACACAAAAGCACTACAAAAATAGTAGGGTACTACCCACCAAATCGTAGAGGAGAGGAGTAGAAAGCTTACAACCTCCACCAAGAGCAATCAAGGCTAATGGAGGAGAAAATGAAAGGAACTCAAGCCTATGCTGCAATGGTGTTGGTTCCACACTTTCTCTATAGAGTTGACGAAGTGTTGTTGTTGCTACTATGGAGTGCAAGAGTGCTGCTTGAATGCTAGAATGCTTGGAGAGTGATCAAATTGAGTGCTTAGAAGATGGATTAAAAGCTTATAAGATGCCAAAGAAGTTGTGAAGAAGTTGAAATACATGTAGAAGGAGGGAATTTGAAGGAAGGATGAAGAAAATGGCCATATTCGGGTTGGTCAGCTGAAGGGGGCGTTACAAGTCGACTCCCAATTAGAAGTGTAACGCATCTACAGGCTCTAGATGTGGGAATCTGCTAGGGATGTAAGGGTGCCATGTGGACATCTGTGCACCGTATGAGCATCCCCGATAGTTATTCCTCTTCCAACACATGAAACAACCACCAAGTGGAATGAAGGTAGCGGGCTTATGTGGAATTTAGCCTTCAAATTTGGTTTTCTAAAGTGAAGAAGGGAAAGGGGAATTTACATAAGGGGTGAAAATTCACTTCTATACATTTTCCCCCCGCTTTAGGAAGCACAAGTACTGATGAGTGCTTTGGTAAAGTAGATTGGAACGTAGTAGGGTTAGAAATGTATACCTAAACCATCAAGGAAGCAGACCATGATTTGGCGAACTTGAGAGTGCAGGAAAAGCAAAGGATTTCATAGCCCCATAGAACTATGAAGTTGAAGAATGAAAGCGTCTTACAGGCCCCCAGACCTAGAAGGAGGCAACCCCCAAGATATCTCACATGAAGGAAGCCCCATGAAGAAAGCACTTTATAGGCCCACAGACCTGCAAGGAAGGTGTCCCCCAAGAACTTTCACATGGAGGATACCAAGAAAAGTCCCTTATAGACCTGTAAACCTGCAAGGAAGCATCCCCCAAGATCTCTCACATGGAGTAAGCTAGGAAAGCGCCCTACAGATCCACAAACCTGTAGGAAAGGTGTCCTTCAAGATCTCTCACATGAAGGAGACCAAGGAAAGTGCCCTAAAAACCCATAGACCTATAGGGAAAGTATAACCCAAGATCTCTCGTATGGAGGAAACCCAAAGAAAGCACCCTACAGACCCATAGAGCTGTAGAGGAGCCACCCCCAAGATCTCTCACATGGAGAAAGCTCACAGTAAGTGCCCTACAGACCCGCAAACCTACAGGGAGGTATCCTCCAAGATCTCTCACATGGAGGAAACCTAGAAAAGTGGACTCCACATAGTCATAAAGTAGCCATGCAAGCAAGTAAGCAAACAGTCAGGTAGACCGTCGAAAATTTAAAGAAATTTAAAATAGGTCCCTTAGGAACCCTGGTTGAAGAAGGGGTCCACTAAAGGGACGCATTGTTCAAAAGTGCAAAGGAGATGTCATTTTCTCGAATTGATTCATCATCAAGGAATCACCTCATAAAGGAAGAGAATTCCCCCACATGAGGGGAAGGTTATAGCCACTCCCACCTTAGGGGAAAATTCTAAAGTTCTTTCAAAAATACTCCTAATTTTGAATGTTGTTTTTGAAAAGGAACATTTATAAGAATTTCCATGAAAAGATTCATTGACAACGAATGGATTTTCTAAAAATCAAAGTGTTGAAGAAGTGGCATTGTCACACATGAGAGGGACAACTCAAGCAAAGAAGGGAGAAAGATAAAATAAAAGTTAAAGAGAAAAGAAAATATGAATAGAGGGAACAGGGGTAGCCTGATATTTCAGGGTCAAAACTGCTCATATATATATATATAGTGTAGGAGCACCAACCCTTTTCCAATGAATTTGTTTTAGGTTGTTTCATGCATGGATAAGTCTAGAATGTTTGAGTTATTTTTTGGTTAAATAAGGTCTAATGTGAGACCATTTTGATGTAATTTGCAAACTTGAGTATCTTTTGGTTCCATATTGTGAAAGTTGTAGATCACATTGAAAAGTTGTCAAGATTGACAAAATTTGTCAAGGTAGGGGAAATGCCAATTTTCTTATGTGAGGTCATGGTTTTGGGTTAAATTAGGTATAAATAGATCACTTGTAATGTTCTAGGTGATTAGGGAGTCTATAGTGCAAAAAGTGTCAAAATGGAAAAAGTTGTCAAATTTGTAAGTTGCAAAATTGCAACAAATTTGAATGGAAATAGTTGGATTTTTGAAAATTTGTTGCTTAGGTGGTTGAAGTTGGTTGAGGTAAGTTATTTGGTGTCTCTTGTGTTTAAAAATTCTCTCTTATTCGAGGTAGAAGGTTAGAGTTTTTGTAATCAAAGAAGATCAAATACGATACTTGTTTTGCTCTACAATTTTTTGTAGTTTGCATCACAGTCTGCAATTACAAGAATTGTGTGTGCCCATACAGAATCTCCTAGCAACCAATGCATTAAAATGTGATGGATTAATGTGTGAACCCTCATTTGAGTCTAATTTGGAGGAATTTTGTAAGGTTTTTTTCATTTTACAATCAAATTTCTGAGAACGGGTCCACATACCCTAATTTAAAGGTTTTGAGTGAAAATATGTCTTTTTAAAGCCTTCCACCCACTATTTTTCCTTTGTGACTTAGTGGAAAGGCTCATTATAGAATTATTTAGATGTATGTAGGCTTTGGTGATGCAGGGAAGATAAGTGATGGTGTTTTATGTTGCTTCCCTGTGTGTGTTTTTATGTCAAATTTGCATGAAATGGAGGTTTTACTCTAGGGTTTGAAGATTCATTGTTGAAAAAGGTTTGGTGAGTGTTTTACAATTTTCTACATGCATAATGAAGCGTGTTTGAAGTGGTGGCTTGAAGTGTTTTGGACTCTAAGGTGGTTTTTCAATAAATCCCCAAGTAAATGCCAAGGAAAGAGGGTTTTATGGTTGAGTGCTTTGGAAAGGGTGTATGTGCAAAAAAATTGTGAAATCTGGAGCTTTGTTGGTAGGATAGTGCTTTCCCATAGGTTTCTTGGGTTGGTTGCAAGATCAAAGTGGCGACCCTTTGTAAAAATGGCCTAATTCATGGCCTAGGTCAGTGTAGAAGGTATGGTTTCAAGTTCTTGTTCCAAAGGAATTGCTAGGGATGTTGGGGTATGTTATAGTTTTCCTTAATGGGTCTCTAAAACTATGAGGAGTTGGTTGGTTGAGAGAGTTTGATGTGAGTTAGGGTGAAAAATAAAGGTTTGCAGACCTACTAGTGAAGGAGTGAGTTTGTGTGGAGAATAGCCTTTGTGAGGGTTTGGGGTTTCAAAACCATGTTGAATTCAATTGGTTTAGTGTTGATTGTTTAGGACGCCACATAGGTTGCTATCATAATAGTATATAAAATGAACTGTCATCAACCCCCTACTATATCAAACCATGTGAAGAATGCATGAGAAGACAAAGTAAAAATAAAAAATTGGGTCAACATGGAAGGGAAGCCTAAATTCCCCCAACACTTTGCATCATCCCCAATTTATCAAAAATTCAAGTAACAGATATGGAAGAATGATGATACACATAGAAGAAGATTTATGACACAAAATCCACACTTGCATCCAAGCACCAACAAGGGTGACTAGGGTCATCTAGGAACACATGGCACGATCACGGGGGAACACATCACAACACACACACACACATCTAATCTAAAGATAAAGAAGAGGCCTCCTCCTAAAAATGATCGACCAGTAGGTCATCTGCTTCCCACTCTAGATCATCGTAGGGGGAAGGAGGATGGGCCTGCAGTGGTGGGATGTTAAGAGGAGGAGCATCCAACCCTCCCGCAACAAGGGCTAAGGAAGAGGGCCCTGCAAGGTCCTCTCGATTGAGCTCTTGTGGAGCTAAAGTCAAAAATTTAGCAAAAATCGCTGACAAGGTTGGAACCTTGTCCAGAGAGTTGAACATGTGGATATGTACAAGATCATCATGGAAAAATCAGACCCTTAAGTGGTAAAAAATTTTAAAAAATCAAAGGCAAATTGATGTAAAAATTTGAATAAGTTATCTATATTATTTCAAAAATATGTAAGAATAGAATCTATAGCAAAATGAATGTAGCTTCTAAACTACTAGATTTATTTAAAAAAAAGAAAAATCTATTTGGTGAAAATTTGAAATTTCAATGCAATAGTACTTAAATTTCAGGGAAAAAATAAGAAGTAGGTGTCTATCTAACCACCCTAGTCACAATTAAATGATAATATTTTTTTAATAATATTTTAGATATAAGTAGAGCACTCATGTCCTGATGTGACACATATTTTTTTGTAACTTTTTAAAAGTAAATAATTAATTATGAATTTTTTATTTCAACTTTTAAAAAATATAAAAACTCGTATGTTTGCCCACCTTAGAACTTAGTCAAAACTTCATGACATTCAATTTTTTTCTTTTTAATCTTATAGTATGCAAAGCATAGAATGTGACTTATGTTTTAGATTCAAAAATGTGATACCATTTGAAAGCTATAGATGTTTTTCAATCAACCTATCAATTAGGACTTTAGTCGTAATTCAAATAGAAAATGAATAATAATTATTCATTAAATTAAAAGTAAAACATAATTTATATTGGTGGAAAGCTGAGAATCTCCTTTAAAAACCCTTTTTGTTTCATCAAATTTTCATAAAAAAAATTTGTTAGCCACATACCTTACGCATACCCATCATATCGCCACTTTTTGGCCCATCATGATCTTGCACATGCATGCACTTCACAGGAGTGCCATGTTTTACCTCAATAGATGGGGAAGGTTGCATCCAAGGTTCACTGCTAGGCTCACTGAATGATTCGGGAGTGGTGACAAGCTCAGGGGAAGTCAGGACTAGTTCCATCACTAAGATAGAACAAGTTAGCACGGGGCCACCTTTCAGAGAAGGTGGACTCTTCTTATGTCCTCCGTTGCTAGAAGGACCACACTCCACCTCTTGTTTTGTCAAAGAAGCTGAACTCCCCACATATGAGGCAAGATTCACGAAGGAAGAGAAAGAAAGAACCACAACAAATATGACCAAGGTGTTTGTCATATCCATGGGTTTTGGGAAAGGCAGGACATCTAGAATGGACATCAATAGCGGTGGCTCCACTGAAGAAGCGATGAAAACCTACACCTTTCTAGGGTCAGGCACATTAGTATTCATAGAGGAAGTTGGAAGCAATGCAGAGCTTGTTTGAATGGAAGAAGAGGGGAGGATAGAGGAGGAAACTACAAAAGGCCCTGATATAAGGGTGGTCATCTCCTCTTCCTTCATTTGCAAGGTGGCCTGCTTAGCCATGAGATTCTTTCGCTGGCACTTATGCTCGCACACAAGGTAGTTTCTATGACTCTTCAAACTAGAGGGCGAAGGCTGCAAAGGAATGAAAGGCTCCTTCTTAGCCATGGGAGTGTCCACTACAACTATTTTTGATGGAAAAACAAAATCCTGAATAGGAGCAGAAGGGGTAGGTTGAGAAGTAGTAGGGGGAGTTGGCTCGAGTGCCTTGGAAATGGGCCTCTTCCTATTCACTGCTTTGGGAGCAGGAGTGGTAGGAGGCCATGAGTTTGAGACAAAGAGGACTCTCCACAGGGGCCTTTCTTCTTGTTATACCGAACGGGCCTAGGCTCTGTGGGAAAAATAGGAAGTTTGAACATGAGATGCTTGGGCTTTCGCCAAGTGGGCACCATAGGATTCTCTTGCAAATGCAGAACAGAATATGATGGCACCTCAACAGAGCAAGAGGAAAAGCTAGGCTGAACAACAGAAGAGTAAAAGGAGGATCTTAGGACTGCTTCTCTTCTTCCCTCCTATGTGCCTTGGTAGCATCACGGTTAGCTCTTAGGAAAGCCCTATGTGAAACAACATAAGGTAATGAAGGGTATCTCACTTTCAGCCTTAGGTGCCCTTTCTTATAATTCTAATACGTTTAGTGCAAGAGGTTTGTCCTAGGTGGGAGAGGACCAATAGGGGCAGGCCAAGAGTAGTTCAAGGAGTAGCTACCATGAGCAATCGATGGTTTATAACCAGTGTTATGAATTACATGTACGAAACCCCCATGGATAAATTTTAAACATTTATGCATGACTGAGGGTACCACATTCATAGCTACTAACCAAGGGATACCCAACTTCACTCTAAAGAGTTTAGACCTAGGGATGATGTCAAACAAAAACTTTACGGATTTAGGTCCAACTGAGACCGTAAGGACAATACTACCCAAAGGGGGCACAAAAAGTCTATCATGCATGTAGATGGTGCTCATAGCTGCATCATACCCATCTTTATGTAAGAAGTCAATCAACATGATCTCCTTAGTTATGATGTTTACTTGTGACGTCAGATCGATGAGAACACTTGCTACAATGTTTCCATTGATTTGCGCAGGGATGTAGAGAGGAGATGGTTCCCTATTAAAACCCATTGGCAGGTCCTATGAAGTGAAGTTTATACTAGTACCACTATTCACAGGCTGTACAGAGGGGATAGGTTGATGCAGGAAAGAGGCCATCACACACACTAAGCGATACTTGCATAGAGTCCCTAAAAGTTAAAGGATAAGATGGTGACCCAATTAAGGTTTTGTTATGCAACACCTTCAGAACCTTCCAACTACACCAACTAGGGGTTGCAAGTTGGGTAGCCTTACAACATACACCTACAACACTCTTAGAATATGAGGAAATGCACTTTTAGTATCACAAAATGGAACCAAAATTGTTCATGTTGGGTTCACCAAAAATGTAAGAGAAGGGGACCAACCACATCCAAGGCCCCAGGTCATGAAGAGCTACGAGAAGAAGGTTGCCCCAACTTACCTTAGCTTAACAAGGTGTTAGGAAATGTGGGATGAGAATGATGAGAACTATAAGGTCCTCAAACCACTCTACAAACCTGAAACACAAATTGGGGCTAGATGAGCCAGTTTTCAAGTTTAACTCTGTGCCTCAGGAAACTCTGTGCTTGAGGATAGAAGCATGGTTCCAAGACAACAACGTAATCTCTTAGGTGCGTTGTTGTCCGTATGACCAGAAAACTAAAGAAGCAAGGTCTAACTACTTCTAAAGGGCCAAAATAAGACTATGAAGTAAGAAATATATGCACAAATATGATAAAGAAAATAAACAAGAGTTAGGATGGCAAGAATAATCTCATAGAGGTACTTGTTCACCAGCTAACTCCAAGCAACACGCCTACCTACACACAATGAAGAGGAATTTTTTTGGGTGGCTATATAGGGGTCTGCTTCAGTCAGACCCCATTTAAGTGTTTCCACCTCCACAAACTACCAAGATAGCGATAATGGAGAAATATATGATAAAGAGAAAAATGAACTAAAGAACAAAAAAACACTATGGAAATAGTAGGGTGCTACCCACCAAATCATAGAGGAGAAGAGTAGAAAGCTTACCACCTCGACCAAGAGCACTCAAGGCTAATGGAGGAGAAAATGAGAGGAACTCAACCCTCTTCTGCAATGGTGTTGGTTCCAAACTTGCTCTACGGAGTTGATAGAGTGTTGTTGTTGTTGCTATGGAGTGCAAGAGTGCTGCTTGAATGCTAGAATGTGTGAAGAGTGATCAAGTTGAGAGCTTAGAAGATGGATTGAAAGTTTAGAGGATGCAAAAGAAGTTGTGAAGAAGTTGAAATGCATGTAGAAGGAGGGAATTTGAAAGAAGGATGAAGAAAACAACCATATTCGGGTCGATCAGCCAAAGGGGGCATTCCAAGTTGACTCCCAATGAGAAGTGTAATGCCTTTGCAAGCTCTAGATGCGAGAATCTGCCAGGGACATAAGCATGTCGTGTGGACGTATGCACACCACATGGGCATCCCTGATAGTTATTCCTCTACCAACACACAAAACAACCACCAAGTGGAACAAAGGTAGCGGGCTTATGTGGAATTTAGCCTTCGAATTTAGTTTTCTAAAATGAAGAAGGGAAAAAGGAGAATTTTCATAAGAGATGCAAATTTGCTTCTATACACATCTATATTTATATCTCTATTTTCTACTCTCTGTTTTAGTTCACACTTCTTTTTCCTCTTTCCTTCATATTATTCAGACTAGCAATGCACATAACTGGACATGCATGAACCTTTATGGTTTTTCTACCCCTTTTCGAGTGACATGGGACTTCTATTTTACTGCATGGGAGCATACCTTAACTATTGACATGTGGGAAGGACTAAAAGAACTTGAATATGAATGTATTTATTGTGTATTTGCAATGTAAATCCATTGTCCATGTTTTTATGTAAGACTAATATTTGACATTCGAGGATTGTTGTGTTTGATAGGTAAATAAGAATGGAATTTCAATACTCCTCATGCCTTCTAGGATGCTCGAGACACTATTAGCTCTGTGGGATGTCTTTCCATTATTCTCAATCACTGGTTTGGGTCATAATGCAAATATTATGTTTCTTAGGAAGCACATGGGAGCATCATTTAAGCATCGTCCTTAACCTTGGATTGCAAATATTAGCACAAAGGATATTCATTCTGGAAATTTCTTGGCCTTTTCAAATATTTTTGGTCATTTGGGAGGCTTTGAGACTCTAGAGAAATGGGTAATTGGGGCATATGTAGGGAATACTCCAATTTTCTTCACAGATGAGGAAGGAAAGCTTTGTGTTGCAAAATCTGGGCGTGAAAACGAAAAGGTGCTATAATCTAAAACTAATATTCAAGGTGTAGCATTGTGTGTGGTAGAAGTGGTATAATACTTTAGTTTCTAGGTAAAATTACTTTTAGATATGAACTATAAATGGATATAAGGCTTGGAGGATTCATAGGTTGTATATTTTGTCTATCAGCTTTTAGTTAGTATACTAAATTCTCAATGTTTGTCACAATTTTCAATTAATCAAGGAGTAGTATTTGCCTAACATCCAAAATGTCTTGTGGTTTCAAGGGGGGTTTTCTTATGACTTATTATGCCCAAGTCTTGTTGTCACATGAAACTCATCTATTTTGATATATAATCTAAATTAAGAAGGAAAAAAGAATATATTTCTTCAATTATTTTTCTAATAATATTTATAATCACAAATAAAAATACATGTTAGATGTATATCTTATATAAACAATCTTTTAAACATCATCATGTGATAATCAACCCACTTCATTTACATGTTTTTATACCTTCCACACAGTCCTGTAAACTCTTGATTTTTGATAGTCACATCCTAGACACTCCCTTGCTTCTATATATAGATCAGAGATGGTTACCATACATCCTAATTGTAAAAGGTGTATTACCCTCAAAAAATATTTGCATACTGAGTATTCCATATAGTACTAGTAATCTTCCCTCGTTCATTTGAGTTGGTACTTTCTAATGTAAATTTCTTTTTCATAATTGCTTGAAGCACATGATGGATTTACATTTACACTAAAAATCAGTAACATTCCAGACAAACCAAAAATAGGTTCATATGCAAAGTACTCAACTGCCCTACAATATCTTATATTAGTGGAGAAGCAGAGCAAATGATCAAGTGAATTTCAATCACATCTATATTTTCTTGATGTAGTCATCTCGGTCTTGCTAAAGAAACAATAGGAAAACTTCATTTGTTGTCTTGAAGAAATGGCTGTCCTTTATACAAATTTTTTGTACCATAATGAGGTAGAAGAGATCATTACACAAAGGCATATTGTTATGCTTGAATTGTTTAGTCCTTCGTGTAGTCTTTTTTGTACCATATAGACTTTGCAACTAAACAATGTAGAAGAGATCATGATGTAAACACATACTGTCCCGCTTGAATTCCCAATTTTGTTTAAGAAAAGATTGTAACAGTCATTTAATGGGTGGGAACCTAATACACAATATTTCATGAATAGTCTTACTCTACCCATAGTTTGAAATTTTTTGCTCCCTATCTTTGAATTTTGTGAATATTACCATGAAATACTCTCTTGGAAGATTTATGGTGGGTAATCAATCTTGAAGCTCTCTAGGAAGGTTTATGATGGCTAATCCATCTTGAAGTTTCCAATCAGCAATCATCTATATTTTGACTATTCGTAAATCAGATTTCCACAAATGGGTAAGTCAAAGACATTTTACATTCATTCTTATCATGTTTGATCAATGAGTTTATTCTAAACAATAAATGTGGCATTGTATTGATCAAACATTCCATTATCTTTTGGGAAGGGGTAGGTTTTTTCTTAGGTTTCTTTTTCAAGCTGAGCCAAGTTCTCAATAGAAAGGGTCTTATTTCTAGAGAAACACTCATCCTGAAAGAAATGAACCTGCCAAGTTTGATAGGAAATACCAATGATGCAAGGGAGCAAGTGGGAATGTAAATAAATTCTAATGTTAAAGAAAACCTTAAAACAATAGTAGGCTCTTACACAAAACACAAAGGCTGAAGATGATGAATTTGGTGCTCTCCCTTGTACTTGTTAGGTCAAGTCACATCTGAACCTGAACCCATAGGGTAAATTATCTAATATTGTAAGACAACCTTGAGAGAAGCATGAAAGATTTTTTTTTTCCAAAACCACCACAGAAACAAAGATAGTTGAAATAGTAAGAGTTATTGGATTGTGGTAGACTTCAATAAATTTAAGAGATTGTGTGGGTTAAGCTATAGGTCTGAGGCCATTGCTTGAAGTTTTGAACTATATGTGAAAATAGTAAAATTATGCAATTAGACCATCTCTACAAGATACCTACAGTTTGCATTCTTAAAGTTTGCTGTATTGAAACACCCTGAATCAAATTGCCTTAAACTTGAAAACCTGGCTTCCACACACATAACCTAGGTGCATGCTAACAGACCCGAAGTATTAAATGACATTAATATATCCTAGCAACCATAGAAATTAGTTTATGAAATGAATTGCATGATTGAATAGTTAAAATTGCATAAAGGGTTGCAAATTACAAGTCTAGTGCATGTACAAAGTTGTAGGTTTTGAACGATTTTAGCAAGATCAACGAGCTTTTAAATTTTAGTGAATTAGCCTTTCTCAAGTTTGATTCTTCCATAATTTCTTGTTCTCATTATGCATATGGTAGTGTTGTTCATTTAAAAAAAAATCTTCTAATCACCATGGATCAATTCTTGCTCTATTATTTTGGTAAGTTAATGCCTTAACACTTTTCATGTCCCTCAATACTCTACTTCATTAGATGAAGAAGGAGCTTGCAGCACAGCCTTTGAGCTGATCTTTGCATTTGATGAAGTCATCTCAATAGGTCACAAGGAAAGTGTGACAATTGCACAAGTCGAGCAATATTGTGAGATGGAAAGCCATGAAGAATGACTTCACAAGCTAATAATGCAAAGCAAGATTAATGATACAAAAGATGTTATGAAGTGAAAAGTGAATGAGATTGATAAAAGCAAGGTATGATGTCATTTTTTTTTATTGAATTTGTTTACATTCTTCGGAAAGTAACATGTACATTGTTTTTAGAATCTTTACATTCATTTGTTGTGTCATAGATTGATAGGAACAGGTCTAATAAAGGTGGCATAATTTCATTGCAATTAGTTGCTTCAACCAAAATGGAGAGTGGTTTTGGTGATCTAAGTATGCCAAACGGTAGAGGTGGATTTGGGAGAAACTATACTCATGGAGGGATAAGTGGAAACACCCACCCTAGTCAAGTTTTGATTTAGATTCATTTTCAAGCAAACCAAAAGGTTACTTAGCATTAAACAGTAGAGGTGGTTTTGGGAGAAACTATACTCATGGAGGGATAAGTGGAAACACCCAGCCTAGTCAAGTTTCGATTTAGATTCATTTTCAAGCAAACCAAAAGGTTATTTAGCATTCTTTCCAAATTTTTATATCTAGCACAAGAAGACAAACTTAAAGCATGATGTTTTCCTTTTCTATTTTGTATTTTTTCTATTATGTAGGTCGACCATCATCAGCTACCACTGCTCCTTCAAAGGGTTTTGGAATGCAACTAGGAAAGTCTCAAAAAACAAACTAGTTTTTGGAATCCTTGAAAGCAGAACGAGAAGTCATTGTTGAGGATGTGCAGCCTATTATGGGCTAATCGAGAAGTTATATTCCTATTGCGACAAATCCTACTACCATAACAGTTGAAAAAAAATTATATTAACATAAATGAATTACCTCTTCTAATGTGCATTAGGTTTCCATCCATTAGATTCTACATTAGGTTTCCCTAAAATGTTATGGGAACTGCTTCTATATAAATGAATCACCTCTTAAACATTAGGTTTCCATCCATTAGATGATTGCTACAATATTTTCTTAAACAAAATTGGGAATACCTCAAAAAAATTAGACCACATTCTAACATTCTACACTAGATTTCCCTAAAATATTATGGGAATTACTTAATCTCACATAAACGAATCACCTCTTTTGATGTCTAGAAGCAAAATTAATAAATAATTACAATTAATAAGATATAAATATTATAATTTTAAATATTTTGGGCTTAGCAGAACATGGCACATAATCTCCATATTGCAAGTAAAATTCAAGCATAAGAAAATAGTAGTATGAAAAATGTAGAATCCAAGCCTTAAAATACAACTAATTGTAAGTGATATTTTTTCATTTAATACAATGTCCTTATGTATAGACAATATTCATTCTCCTTAGTTAAATTCAATATCATACATGTGGTTGTACTCTACATGCCTATAATATAATCTAATAATATTATATTATGATGCAACTAATGAATATATTATTACAAACACACAACAATAAAATTGTAAAATGGACTCACAAATTAATATATCTCAATATTTCCTATATAGATTATGTAATAAGATATATAATCTCGTATCTTTACAAACAAATCTATTAACGAACTCCCACTATTTTGATTATTCCTTCTCAAATTGTACTCATATCCAATAAATATTATTCAATCTAAAATTAAATGAACATATTGTTAATAAACTTGTGATAGAAATAAAATTTCCATTTAACTACCTTAGACATCATAAACTGTTCATTAGAAAGATATTTAAGCATATTAAAACAATTAGTTTACAAGTTTCAACACAATTGAAATTTATATAAATTTTCATAAGGATTTTGTAATAAAGACTACACATATCCTTATTTAAAACCAAAATGATTTTGTCAAATTTATTATTATTATTATTTTTTGGAACATATTGAACATTATATTGGGTGTATCCATTACCGGCGTGTGTGCCCAAAATAACTTTACAATGATTAACCCCACATATTCTTAGTTGAAGTTAGTGAGAAAGTTCCACAAATTGCTCTCCTTGGAAAGAAATCGATGAGACCTTCACGCGGGTAGCCTAGAAAAACAATCCATTCCATGGACCTCAAATTAAGCCTCATCAGATTCAGGCTTCCTTTAATAGTAAGCCAGATCTTATCTGATGCTGCAGCGGTCGTAAAATTTGTTCCACCAGAAGACTTGACAGTGTCCTGTAACAGATCATAGGGAGTGACAGAAATGAGAGACCAACTCCTATTATTCTCCATCTCCCATATGCCCACCAAAGTTTGCTTGATGAAAGGAATGTGCCCCAATATGGGGCCTTGCCCACCATTCTTTTGTAACCTCCCCATCAAAAGAATCTTTCCACTACACACCAATAAGGTAGGCAGAGAAGCGTGGGGGTTTGTATTATGATCACAAAAATCCATCTGGGGAGGCAACCCTCCTTCAATCTACTTAAACTCAAACTCTCTGCAAGAAATGTCATAACAGCCCAAACGATGACCAAAGTTCCTAGTAAAGTAGACTACACCATTGTGTAGTGCGCTTATCCCAGGGTGTGTTTCGAAGAAGTTGCTAAGGGGAATGGGAATGACCCGCATGGCAGGGACATCCATCCACTTATTTGTAGTGGAATTGTAGACCATAGCATACAAACCCCTAGGCACGCTATCCTGAAAACCTAAAGTAATTATTTCAAAGTGGTCGGACTGAACAATCAATTCCATGGTCGTTTCCGCCACCCAGCTATAGTGGAGGGGAGTAGGAGGCAAGAGCCTACACTATTTTATTAGAGGATTATATATGAGCGTGTTATGATTTAAGAAGTGTTCCCAATCAATAAAGAGGTCAAGGCCTATTGCTACAGTGCAGAGGACAAGGTGGGTGGGGTGAGAATGATAGCTCTTGGTGTAGTCCCATGTCCATCTCTTCCAGGGTAAAGGGATTCGAAACCAGCAGTTGAGTGCACTACTCAAGAAGGCGATTCCATCTGTAGTGCCCCTCCAGTTGCTATTATGTATTTCTGATTTGTTCGAGCTATTATTTGGTACCTTTACTAGGATAGACTTTGATGATATTTGTTATTATCTTATGATTGTTGGCTTTAGAGCATTTGGATGTTATTATGTGATGAGATGATGCACTATATGGATGTTATGTTTTATGTTATGCTTTTGATTAGAATAGTTGTTAATATTGATATATGTTTATCTGTTAATTAGTGATGCCTTACTTTCGTCAGTCTTGATGTGACTGTATAGGTGAAGGGGACGTGATTACATCACTTGCATGTGAGCGCTCTGTGATTCTATGATTTCTCTTCACGTTGTGACTTTTATTTTTTATTCACGTATGACATTTGTTTTGATTACAAGATTGCAGGTATAGGAAATCATCTCCACCTAGTTTCACAGGTTTGAGCGTGTCCATAATCCAACGGTATTATGAATTAGGAGATAGTAATAGGGTTCCCTTGTCAAACCACAACCATGTCGTAGTGTGTCGTCAGTTTGTGTCTGGTATGTTGTTGAGTCATGTCGTTCTTGATGTTTTGATAAGTTATTATCAGTGAAAATTATATGTGAAAATTAATATTCAGGTGGTGGAAATCTTAATTTATGTATTTAGATTAAAATTGTTATTTAATGCAGTTAATTTAATTTTATTCATTTAGTAAAGTAATTTAATTCTAGTGGTTAAATTTATTTTGTTGAGTAAATAAATTGATTAATTAAACTTATATTGTTGATTAAATAAATTAAATAATTAAATCTTAGTAAATGGATAAATTAGTTAATTAAATTATAGTTATTGATTAAATAAATTAAATAATTAAAGCTGTTTTGGAAAGTACATAAAGTAAATGATTTAAATCTATTTTGAAATTTAGATTGTGTTTTAAAGTATTTAAATGCAAAATATCTTGTGAATGCATAAGGAAATATCTCTAGTGGTTGAAAAAGATATTTTTTAATGTTGACTAAGTGTTGAGAAAATGAAGGGAGATAATTATTTTTTGAAAAATAAAATATCTTGGAAATTTTTTGAGGGGATATAGATTTTTTTGAAAAAAAAAAGAAATCTTGTTGTTAAATGAGGAAGATATTTATTTTTGGAAAAAGAAAATATCTGGTATATTTTGAGAAATTTGACTAAATTTGAAGAAAAATAAATAGGAGATATTTTATTTTGATTTTTTTTTGGGATTTTTGGTTGCTAAAAATAGAGGAAGGTTTTCTTGTATTTTGGGGATACATTCTTGAGTTTTGGAAGTGGAGATTTGGAAGAAATTTTGGAAAATTGGATTCTGTAGGGAAGCTTGCAACTAGTTCTCATTTTCTTCAAGCTTCAAAAACAGGTTCCTTTAATTGTTTTATTTTTGTTGGAAGCTTTGATTTTTAATTTTTGAAGAGGTCTGTAATCTTGCTAAGAATTCTTGAAAATTTATGTAGAAAAATGGAGAAAAACCTTAGATCTTTTGTAAGGCAAAGAATTTAAACAATAGGAAATTGAAAGAGAAAACATCAAAAAATTCAAACAGTAGAATACTTAAATAATCTTTGTTTAAATGTGTGGAAATGAAGTTCTTTTGTTGAATTTGTGAAATAACTAGCAAATATATAACCTATATATAAAATACACCGAGATGTATCTCGAGGCATTTATTCTTTTTAGATGAAAAAATTAAACGCCTCGAGATACATCTTGGTGTATTTTACATATAGGTTATATATTTTCTAGTAGTAGCTCCAGCGTGCATAACACATTGAATAAATTAATATATTTAGGGTTGTGATTAGAGTTAGAATTTAGGATTAGGGTTTATATCATAGTTAGGGTTAGCATTAGGGTTAGGATTTTGTTTAATATATTAAGATAGACAAGCTAGTTTACAACGGCAACACAACTATCAATAATATTTAAATATTCAATATTATGTTAGTATTATCAATAATATTATTTTATTGGTTAAGGTTAGGGTTAGGATTATGGTTTATACTTTAAGGATAGTTTAATAGTTATAGTTAGTGTTTTAGTTACATGGTTAGGGTTAGGGATAGGTTTATGGTTAATATTATGGTTTAGGAATTTTATAGTTAGGATTAGGTTAGAGTTAGGGATAGGTTTACGGTAAGGGTTAGGGTTAGAATTAGGTTAAATTTATGATATTATGGTTAGATTAAATTTATGATATTGTGGTTAGGGTTAGGGTTAGGATTACAATTAACATTAATTTTATCATTATGAATAGGGTTAGGGTTGGGGCTAGCATATATAAAAAGGGTTACCTAATCCTAATTATATCCCCAACCCTAACCCTAACCCTAATCCTAACACTAACTACAACACTAATCCTAATTCTATTTCTAACCCTAATTGTAACCCTAATCCTAATTAGATATCTTTAACCATAACCCTAACCCTAATTCTTACACTATCTCTAACCCTAAACCTAATCCTCACACAAACCCTAACACTAATCCTAATTTTATTTCTATCTCTAACAAAAACCTTAATCCTAATCCTAACCGTATCTCTAACCCTAACCCCAATCCTAATTCTATCTCTATTCTTAACCCTAATCCTAACCCTATCTCTAACCCTAACCCTAATCCTTACTCAAACCCTAACCCTAATCCTAATTTTATCCCTAACCCTAACCCTAACCCTAATCTTGACCTTATCTCTAACCCTAACCCTAACCCTAAAACCTTATGCTAACCCAACCCTAATCCTAATTATATCTCTAAACATAACCCTAATCGCAATCCTAACCCTAACCCTAATTAATTTAATTTTAGATACATCATAACCCTAACCCTTATTAAACCATCTTAAATCTATTTGAACCCTAACCCTAATTGTCCCATAACCCTAACTCTAATTGAACTCTAGCCCTAACTCTAACTATAACCCTAACCCTAACCCTAATCTTGGACCTATCTCTAACCTAACCCCAACTAATCCTAATCCCAACCCTAATTCTATCTCTAATTATAACTGTATACCTTGGAATTTCTACTGCTCTAAATGCGTAAAACAACTAAGAAACATGAATAACAAAATACCAAGGACACCTCAAGATTAGCCAAAAGAGTGGTTCAACGAAAAGGAATGCAAATAAGATAAAACACAAGCACTTTTACCTCCTTTGTTATTGATACCTCTTTGATTGGCCCTTGTTTGGATTGGTTGTGTGCTCCTTAGATGATTGTTTGAATGTCTAAATGCAAGATTCAATATGCAAGATGATGGACAAAGATGGCTAAATGATGGCAAAAGGATTGAGAGTTCAAATGGACAGCATGTAGTTATCAAAATGCAAAGTGTTGGAAATGCCCTTAAGAAGGGGGGTATTTATAGGAGATTTTGAATTCTCTAGAGACTTCAAGGGTCAAGATTGATCCAACAAGGTCAAGATGAAGGGCTATGGTGGGTTGAGAACACACAAGCCCTCACATCTTGACATGTGGAGGGTGAAGTGGACAAGAGGATATGAGGTGAAGATGAGTTGTCAAAAAGGTACATGAGGTGGAAAAGGACATGCACCTTGGGGGATGAGAGGATTTCCACAAAAAGGGATTTCTTGTCCCCAAGTGGGAGTGAAAGGGACTTTTGAGGAATTTTAGAATTCCTCAAAAATCTACATGGGAAAAGGAAAGGTGGTTGGGGGATAAATGTGAATTAAAAATTCACATTCCTAGGATGATCTAGAGGATAAAAGGTGGGCTCCAAAAAGGTGGGACTTGGTCACATGTGGAGATTGTGACAAGTCCAAGGTTCTAGAAGCCTTGGGAGAATGGAATGTGAATTAAAAATTCACATTTAAAGGAGAGGAATCTAGAGCAAATAAATGTGAATTAAAAATTCACATAGGAAAGGGGGTCAATGTCCAAAAAGGAAAATGAAAGAATTGACCAAAAAGTGGTGCTAAATTTAGCTAATGATTTTGGTTAAGGTTGTGCAAATATTGGATTAGGCTAATTAACAGAAGATTAGAGGCATGTGGCAAATGTAGGAGGATGTGACAAGGAGAGATAAAGTGATGAATTTTAAATTGATTTTTAAATCAAAAAGAGGAAGAATGACTAAATTAAATAAATTAGTGTATTTATTTAATTTAGAGAGGGATAAGGTAAAAGATAGTATTAATTATTAAATTAAATACTTTATCGGTATGAGACAAAGGGTGTATTATTACTTTAATAAATTAATATTAATATGATAGACGTAAAGGCAACAAATTTAATCATATGGAAGTGATTAAATTTAGATGTCTACATCTTGCCCCTCTTCGAAATATTGTTAAAATAACAATGTTTCGAAAAAAAGTGAATGTCAAGGATGAAGAAAGGAATGAGGATTGATGCCCCGACCTGACGAAGAAGAAAGGGGATGCCCCAGTGCCTGGTTTGAAATAGATGGAAGGAAGTGGTAGGGTATGCCCCCTCGAGAGGGCGGTTGGGGAAGAAAGGAGGGGCCCCAGACGGCGTCTCAATAGAAGGAAATGGAGGAGACCATTGGAGAGAGGGCAAAAAATTAAGCAAGTTTTCCTTTTGAACGGAGTGGATTGGACGTACGGTTTGCGAATGGCAGCCTCGGGAAGTTGGGGATTAATTAGGGGAATAAAAAGTTAAATAAAAGGTAAAAAATACCTTTTTGGAGAGGGGGGTTAAAAACGTAATTTGAAAAATTACCTAGGTCATTGTCACTGTAGCAGTTGAGAGAAAAAGAGGAGAGGAGAGAAAAGCAGTGAGGAGACACGATGCCGACAGACAATGACACCACGATCGTGCATCGGGCGGACGGAGTACGGGAAATGTACCGTGAGGGCATAGGTGGACAATAGGTGAGTAGAAAGAAAAACCTCCCTATGTGATTTACGCAGTTTTTATGTAAAAAAATGAAAAATAAAAAAGTGGGTTTGGTCGGGGACGGGAAAAAACAAAACGGGTACGTTAAAAAAATGTGTTAAAAAAATGAACGCTAGATGG
>VDFB02024566.1:113523-156479 GCA_007258455.2 Sequoia sempervirens | reverse complement strand
GGCGGCAGAGAGGGAGGATAGCACGAGAGAGGCAGGCTTCTGGATGGCAGCGTATTATGATGCGGTTCCTGAGCCAGCATAGCGGAGATTCTGTTATACCAGGCAGGCACCTCAAATGCCAGCTCCATCCCAATCATTGAGGACACAGACTCGCGGTTACAGTGATTCACCGAGTTTTTCACCAGGCAGAGGGACAGGACCTAAGTCTCCACAGAGATCAGACGTGGGGAGTTCATTTGGGAGGTGACAGGGTACTGTATTTTTGACAGATGCAGGATGGATTGTGTAGGATGGATATCAGGGATGTTCTATATCCCTGGATTTTGTACTTTGTCATGTGACGGATATATGTATGATGTATATGTGACACATGCTATATTGACGGATATATGTATGATGGATATGTGACAGTTCTTATTAGCACCATGTAGTATATTTCTATTTATGATGGAGGACTATATGCATATGTGTGTATCATTATGTGTTTCGTGGATGGATGCAGTGATTTATTTATGCTCATGTGTTGGTTTATGTATGCTTATATTCATGAAATGTTGATCTAGATGTTGGAATGTTAATGATCATGCTTATATTCATTTATGCTATGTTTATGAATGATTAGAGATATGTGCTTATTTTATGGATGTATGGTAATGGTGATATGTTATGTGTACCTATTGGGATCTATGATGGTTTAGATATATGGATGGCTAGTTGATAGATGTGTTATGTATGTATATGTGTGAGATGGATTTGGTATGAATAGTTTATATATGCAGGATATGATGTACTATGTGTCTAATATTTTGTGATGGAGGGTGCTGTCATAATAGTGGTTTACAATTCCTGAGAGGAACGAATTTTAGCTGAAATCACATATTTTTAGAAAATATAATGATTTAAACCTTAAAAAGTTCTATTTTAAAGATTCCAATTGAAGAGGGTTTGATCAAATCACCTTAGATCGAACCCCCTTGGATAGAACCTCGCTAGTTTTAAACCATACCTATAAATGCGTCTCCTTTACACCTATCAAAATGCTGATAAAAAATCACTTTTGATTTAGCTTTTGGGGGATCAAATGAATTCATTTAAAATTTATTTCAAATGATTATGGTATTCCTCAGAACAAGCTATCCAATGAATATAATTTTAATATGTTTTGGTTTTGTTATGTATTTGTTTTTAAGTTTATTAAACATAGGTTTTTCATCAAAAATGAATTTCTTTATTCTTCACATGTGGAAAAATAGAAGATTATCAAAAAAATTAAAAATATGAGTGCACCAGATATTGAAGTCCTTGATCCAACAAAGAAAATAATTTTTTTTTTGACATATACAAAAAAAGTTACGCGTTATACGGTCGCGCTGTGTCTGAATTGTAATTCGTTTAACTTTGAAACTTGATTGAGGAAAAAATATTCAATAAAAAACTATCTAATTAATTGGAAGCACTAGATATCAGAGTTACAAATCTAAATTTGAAAGAATTAGAATTTTATCCTTCATGGAAAAAAAGTTATGCGTTATACGGTGTGCATCACTTTTTAAAAATGTTGTTTTCTGAAAAAAAAAATTCATGGGAGATGGAAAAAGAAGTGCAATTTGATTCCAAAAATTTTGAAAAAAATATTTTTAGAATCTACAGACAAAATTTGATGAGACTCTAGTTTGCACCATTTCAAATTCCTCATAGTTTAGCCGCTATAGGTGCCCGAATGTGAAGATTCAGTTAAAAATAATAATTTCAATGTCCAGTTTGGCCAAAAATTGTAAACCACTATTATGGGATCACCCTGGACCTAATCATGTGGTGATGCAGGTGGTAAATGGATGCATGGACAGTATGCGGCTATAGGTGCCAATAAGAACTGGTAGGGTGAGTGGAGGGGAGGTGGGTACGTGGTGATGGATGTAGTCTGGCATCTGTCAAAAGGTATCAGTATCCTGAGAAGAATGAAAGAGAATGAGGGAAAGTATTTGCACAACCAAAACCATAGGGTGAGTGTGAATGCAATGATTATAAAAAATGCAATCCTAATGCAATTTATCATCTTTGGAGCACTGGTTTTTGCTATAGCATAAGACACGACACACCAAGGTATAGAGGACTGAGGTAGATCAGTGTCTAATGCATGAGACAAACACGCCAGACAAGAAGGCTATCCCAATACCCCAAAGTCTTGAAAAAAGACTTTAGTCGGGCCCAGTATTAGGATAACCGCAAACACAAAAGGATGCTCCAACATAACACAAGACCTCAAGGATCTTGGTGGGTACTATGTGGAACAACCAAGAAGACACAATCAAAGAAAAGATCAAGATACGCCCCTATGTGGACTAGTCAAAACGCGCCATAATATGATGGATCATGGTGGCCTTGACAAGTGATTATAGGGAGCTCAAATGATAGACAAAAACCAAAAATATCAAAAGATCACAATCAATTTCAAATGTCCATTGCCATAGGATCAAGGGGATGGATGGGATTGATGAGGTCTGTTAGGAAGGATGTATCCTGTTAGGACCTATGCTGGATGCTAAGCGGAAAGATCAATATGACACGGGATGTTCAAAATTGATGGGATTTATTGATACAAGTGGGTCTTGCTTGTTAAGGATCAGTTAGATAAGGGCATAACTTGATGACAACCAGAAGGGAGATAAGACACAACCTAACGACCTAGGGGCTTGGGGGCCGATCAAAGATTAGCCTTGCCTATGTGAAAGCGCAGAGCCCTCGTAGTTCATGGAAAAATACCATGGATAAAGCGGAAAGAGGACAATGGTGACCGATGATGGACACAAGATATGACCGACAAATGCCCCGGGGGAGGATCGAATGACCAGCCTACGTGAAAGCGCAGGGGCAATGTAGTTTCAATAAAAGGACCATGGACAAAAGCGAGAAGGGACTAGTGGAGATGAGAAGATGGAGGACCAAAACAAAGTTGATCCGAGAGTGCCCCGGGGGCAGATCGCACGATCAGCCTTGCCTACGTAAAAGCGTAGGGGCAACGTAGTTCGACTAAAGGATGGAAGTGGGACAAGAGTGATGAGATCCAGATGGAGATCAACACGATGGATGATCCTATATGATGACACGGGCCGACGGACAAAAGACATAAGCGCAAAGTGGGATATAAGGAAGCTCAGGATGAGGGATAGGTAAGGTGAGCCGTCCAATGCTCAATCAACAAGTACCAAGCGGCCTAGGCTGATGTGGGGGGGGGGATGAAAGTGTGGATGAAAACATAAAGTAACTAGGATGCTAGGTAGATAATGATTAAGCCCTCTATGGATGACGCCTGTTACCAGGTTTTCACCATCCATACTTATCCAAGGCGCCACCAAGAGGTTGTTTTCACCATAGGACGAATTTTTTTTTATTTTTATTTTTAATAGGGTAGACCAAGTGGACCTTAAGCGTAGAACCTTTTTAGATGGAGAATATTGACAGGTTCGTCAAGGGGATCCCCTTCTAAAGTGGTCAACCTGTAAGCTCCAGATCCATATTTGGCAGTTATGATATATGGCCCTAACCAGTTGGCCTCAAATTTGCCCTTCTTGTCATGATCTTGCTGAGTGCGGTGATTTTCCTTGAGCACAAGTTCACCAACCTGGAATTGCCTGGGGCGGACCTTTTTACTGTAGTGATGTTTTAGAAAATTCTGGTATACTTGTAGGTGATCATAGGCCCGTATTCTGCGTTCATCGAGTAACTCTAGCTGTGCAAGCCGAGCGACGCGAGCATCTTCTTCGCTGATGAGGTTCTTCAAAGAAATTCTCAATGAGGGGAGCTCAACTTCGATTGGCAAGACAGCTTCAGCTCCATATACTAACGAGTATGGGGTGGCGCATGTTGGGGTGCGGATGGATGTGCGGTATGCCCAAAGGGCGGGATGAATGTGAAGGTGCCAATCTCGTCTAGTGCTATTGACCACCTTTTTGAGGATGCAGATGAGGGTTTTATTGGTTGCTTTTGCCTGACCATTACCCTGAGGGTAGTAAGGCATTGACCAACGATGTTGGATGTGGAAAGTATCGCATAGGTGCTTCATGGCTTGATTTTTAAATGGCTTTTCGTTATCAGAAACGATGGTGGAGGGGATACCATATCTACAGAGAATATGGTAGAGGATGAATTTAGAAATATGAGTACCAGTGATTTGGGAGAGTGGCATTGCTTCCACCCATTTGGTGAAGTACTCAGTTGCAGTGATGATGAATGTATGGCCGTCGGATGATGGTGGGTGAATCTTGCCAATCAAGTCAAAACCCCATTGAGAGAATGGCCACGGTGCTAGGAGAGGCTGAAGATCTTGTGCTGGAGCGTGGATCAAATCCGCATGCTGTTGACACGGAAGACATTTCTTTACAAATTCGCAAGCATCACGATCCATTGTAGGCCAGTAATATCCAGCCCGTAGGATTCTTTTGGCCAGAGCCATACCATTTGAGTGAGCCCCACAAATACCACCATGTACTTCTGTTAGTACCATTTGGGCTTCGGTCTCATTCAGACATCTTAGGAGGATTCCATCATACCCGCGACGATAAAGCGTATCACCAACGAGGATGTATCGGGATGAACGATGGATAAAGGATTTACGTTGGTTGCGTGTAAGTTCGGGGGTATGGTGTTGTCACGGAGGTAAGTATATATGTCTTGGTACCACGGGGAGGCAGGACCTACAATATCGCACACCATGTCAGTGTCAGGGACATCATACGCAGGGATTAACAGTTGTTCGACCAGAAACTCACACTCTGTCCGATCTTTGGGCATGTCAATCAAAGAGCCAATAGTGGCCATGGCGTCTGCTGCTTTATTCTGCACATGAGGGATTTGGTCAAACTGTATGGAGGTGAAATACTTCTTGAAGTCGTCCACCATGCGTTTATAGGGTAGCAGTTTGTCATCCTTTGTGAGGAATTCATCATTAACTTGTCTGATAACCAACAAGGAATCTCCAAAGACTTTCAAATGTGTAATGTGCCACTATTTTGCAATTCTAAGGCCAGTGAGGAGGGCTTCATATTCCGCCATATTGTTGGTGCAGGGAAATGCTATTCTGAAGGATTTTGGGATGTAGTCACCTTGAGGGGTGACTAATAGAATTCCTGCCCCAGATCCATTGTGAGTGTATGAGCCATCAAAGTATAACGTCCAAGTTGGTGCTTCTGTTACTATGTAGATTCCTTCATCTGGGAATTCAGTGTCTATTGGGTAGGCGTCTACTAGTGGTGCTTCAGCCAATTGATCAGCAATAACCTGTCCTCTAATGGCTTTGCGCTCCACATACTCGATGTCAAATTCGCTTAGCAGCATGACCCATTTGGCCATGTGGCCAGTCAAGGTGGTTCTAGACAACAAATATTTCAAAGGATCAATTTTAGCAATTAATTTGACTGGGTGACTGAGCATGTAATGACAGAGTTTCTGTGTACTGAAGACTAGCGCAAGGCACGCTTTTTCCATAGGAGATTAATTTAACTCATAGCCGACTAGTGTTCTGCTGATGTAGTAGACTGCCCTTTCTTTGAGTGACTCATCGTGCTGTGCCAATAATGCCCCCAGTGCGACTGAGGTAGCAGAGATATAAAGCAGGAGGGGTTTTCCTGGGATAGGCGGCATCAAAATTGGTGGATGAGCTAAGTATTCCTTGATTTTATCAAAACCCATTTGACACTGTGCTGTCCATCGGAATGTAGAATCTTTCTTCAAAAGATGGGTAAACGGCTGACATTTATCTGCAAGTTGGGCTATAAACCGCCGGATGGACTGCATTTTTCCCTGGAGGCTCCTTAAGCGCTTTACTTAGATTGTGTGTGGAGGATCAGCTTAAATACCTGCGTAGGAGACTATAAGAAACCAACAATTTCCCGTGGCCAAAGACACGCACTTTTTGGATTCAACGCAACTTATATAGTGCTCTAATTAAGCTCAAATATCTTCAGAATGGTGGGATGCTCGGCTCGTGTTCTGGATTTCCCTAATAGGTCATCAACATAGTCTTCCATGATAATGTGGATAAGGTCATGGAAGATAACGGTCATAGCTCTTTGATACGTTGCCCCCGCATTCTTAAGACCGAAGGGCATAACATTGTAACAGAAGGTGCCCCAAGGAGTTGTGAAGGCGGTTTTGTGTTGGTCTTCAGGTGCAATTCGGATCTGGTTGTAACCGGAGAAGCCATCCATGAGGGACAACATCTCATGTCCTGCCGTTAAATCAACCAACATGTCAATATTAGGAAGAGGGAAATCATCTTTTGGGCAGGCTTTGTTGAGATCTCTAAAATCCGTACAGACCCGAATGTCACCATTTGGTTTAGCAACCGGCACTATGTTGGAGATCCATTCAGAGTAGTCAATAGGTCTGATAAAACCCGCGTCGAGTAACTTCTCCAACTCTTTCTTTACTAACAATGCAACTTACAGATGCATCTTATGAAGTTTTTGCTTGATGGGTTTGGCGTCTGGACGAATATCTAAGTGGTGAACCACTAAAGCAGGGTCTAAACCTGGCATGTCTGAATATGACCAGGCAAAATTGATGATGCCTTCTTGGAGTAGCTGCACAAAGATCGGATATTCTTGTTCGGAGAGTGACTTGGCTACATAGGTGATCTTCGGATTTTCAGCAGTTCCCAAATTAACTTCTTGCGTCTCTTCAATCAGGATAGATGATCTGGCAGATAGCTGAGTTCCCATAAGGGGAAGATGAACATCTCCATCTTCCGGCGCCTCTTCGAGGTTTTCGCCTTCAGATGCGTCCTTTATTTTTACTTTTTCTAGGTCAGGAAGCACCTCAGGGAGGTTTTCACTAGATGACCTCTTTTTATTTTTCTGATTTTTTATTTTTGCGACTGGAGTGTTCATCCTCCCCCAATCCCATAAGGTTGACGTAGGTGTCCGCCGACATACTGACAGGTGTGGTGTTATGTAGGTCCCAGTCAATGAGTTCAGGGTGACGAAGGGATAGGCTGATGGTGCAAACAGATAGGCATTCGAACATGGAGGATAAATCAATGTGATCGACATCATCGTATGCATGTATGATGGATTCCTCCTCGGGTATGTCTTCCAATGAGCCATCATCCACGGTGATACTATTGGAAGCATTAGATGACGTTGCAGGGCTTTTCTGTTTGCTGTCATACCCAATTCCCACCTTCTTTGGTAACTGTTGTGTATCAATGGGTTGCAATCGCCCTTGTTCCTCTTTACCTAGGCCTCTACCTTGGTAATTATGTTTGTCCACGAACTTTGTTGGCCAAGGATACTTTTCTTGAAAATATTTCTTTAGAGGAGTTTCTGGTTCGGGCTCTTTGCAGTAGACCCACTGACTTATGTCTTCCTCTAGCGCATCGACCTTGACACTCGGGGACCTGAAAGTGGTAGTAGGAATGTTTTTACTGCTGAAGGTGATGATCTTGTCTTCCATTTGTATAGCATGTGAAGGTTGACCGTACTCATGCGGTGACGGTGGCATGGTGGCTACATTAAGAGCCGTATGCATCTCATACTCACCACACCCTTTGTCAATGATCTGGACTCTAGTGACTGAAGGATTAGTGGCGGAGGATGGAGTGGTGGTTACAGTGGATGATGGATTGGAGGATGATGGATTGGAGGATAATGACTGGGAGGCTCCCATTTCGACCCCAGGACAATAATGTAAATGGGGGAAAGATGCTTCTAAAGCTTGATAGTACTCAAATGGTTGGGGGTCGGCATAGATGGTGACCTCCTGTTCATTAACTGGGAATTTGAGGCATTGATGGTATGTGGATGGAACAGCTTGCATAGCATGGAGCCATGGGCGGCCAAGGAGGAGATTATACGGTAAGTCCAGATCAAGGACATGGCAGGTAGTATACTGGAGCACAAGTCCCACTTGGATAGGAAGACTGATGATGCCTTCTGAATTTCTTTCTGCATTATCATAAGCCTTGATTGTAATTATCTGGTTGCTTAGGTCCGCTTGAGAATACCCTATCTATTTTATGAATTTCAAAGTAAATAGATTAAGGGCCGAGCCATTATCTACCAAGACCCTTTTTATTTTATGACGGGCAATTATGACTTCGATATGTAGGGGGCAGTTGTGATTGATGCCAATGTTGGGCATATCATTTTGGCTGAAATGGAGGTGGTGAGACAAAGACAAGTGTCCCACCAAAGCTTGGAATTGTGTGAGGTCGATGTCGTTTGGGACATGGGTTTCCTGCAAGGCTTTATTGAGGATCTCTTGATGTACCACGGAAGACTTAAGCAAATCCAAAATAGATATATGAGCGGGGGTCTTCCTTAGGTGATCAAGGATGTTATATTGAGAGTTTACAAGAGTGGGTTGGATGGGTGTGGAGGCTGCAGGGACGGTGATGCGGGCCCGTCGCGTAGTCATAGCACATTGTGGGTTTTTGGCTTTAACGTGTATCATGGATACTCGGGGTTCCACCTACTCAATGTAATGAATAACACCTTCATAATTGAAGGGCACATTCTTGTAGTTCACATTATTGGTGCTGTTATTTTGGGGATGACTAGTGGAGGTGCTAGGACCTTGACTATGGTTTGGGAAGGTGTTTTGATAGATTTGCAGTTGAGCATTGGACGACGAAGGTTGGCTGGGGTCAACCTTGATATCTCCTCGATCAATGAGATCATGGACATAATTTTTTAAACCCTGACACTTATTCAAGGAGTGTCCCTTGATTTTATGAAATTCACAATACTCGTTGTCTTTGAACCATGCCAGTTTGGGTTTGGACTCATCGAATGGTTTGGTGACAGGATATGTGATGGGGTAATTGATTTGTAATAATTTATTGAAAACAACACTCAAGGGTTCACCTAATTGGGCTTATTGACGTTTGGTGTTCCCCTGATTTCTTTGGTTTGACTGTTGAGGGGGACGAGGTGCCCCCTGCGGTACTGATATGGCATTGGGTACAGACTGTTGTTGCCCTTGGGATGCATTAGCCACTTGGACATGTTTGGTGTCTGTCACTCCATCATTCACTGCATTTTTGTTTTTGTTCCAAAATCATGATTTATCTCCGAATGACCGTTCTTTTTCATGACTATGTATTTTAATGTGTCCTTTGGCGATAAGGGCACGTTCAAGGATAGGTCCCTTTTCCACTATCTCAGCGAAAGTGGTGACACAGTGTAGTCTAAAATTATGGGCCATGTCGGGATGTGAATTTTCCACAAAAAGAGTGACCATGTCTTTTTCTTTCAAAGGATTTTTCATTCGACTGGCTAATGCACGCCACCATTGGAGGTAGCTAGTAAAGGTTTCTCCATCCTGTTGTTTCTCTTTCAAGAGATCTAAGGTGTCAGTATCCTTCCGCAAATTGAAGGAGAAGTAGGAGACAAATTGTTCTGATAAGTCTGCAAAAGTTTTTATAGACCCCTTTTCAAGAGTCATGAACCAATCTAGGGCGTGGCTCGCTAGGCTTCTTGGGAACAGACGTAAGAGATAGTTATCATTATACATGACTTCTTGACACTGTGCATAAAACTCTTGCAAGTGGGCCTTACGGTCTTTGTCTCCCTTGTATTTGTCAAATTTTGGAATCTCGAAGTGTTTAGGGAATGGGATCAATGAGATGGATGGATAGAACGGATATGGGCATATATCTTCAAATTTGAATGATTGTTTTGTGCCCCCTGCTTGAAGGTCCTTAAGGGCAGCTTTGATTTCCAACAAGTCCGAGCTAGCTGGTGGTGGGTTGGGGGGATATGGATGATAGAAAGATGAGGGATCTTGTTGAAAGGGTGTCGGATTGTTAAAATGTGGGTTTGGATGATTGGATGATGACACGACTTGGTGGTAAGGTAGGGGGTTTTGTTGATATGGGGGTTGTTGTTGTGAGGCATAATATGAATTTGTTTGGTGAAGGTGTGGGGTAGGTTGCTGAGGGACTTGGATGAGACGTTGCGTGTTGGCCTGTTGGTATTGAAGATATTGTTGTGATTGTTGGGAGGTTGCATAAAATGGTTGTTGGTGAAATTGTTGTTGATTATGGTGGTAGTAGTGTTGTGGAGGTTGTTGTTGCGGCATTGAGTGTTGTATGGACTGAGGTGGGATATTATGTTGTGGTTGGGCCTTTGGACACAAAAGGGACGCAAGAAAGGGAGATATGGTTTGGGTAGGCAGTTGAGATGGATTGCCTTGTGATTGGTAGGATGGTTGTTGTGAAGAGGTCAAAGTATTGGGTATAGGTTGTTGCGGATGAGACGGCGGGGGTTGTGTGGGCACACTTTGTAAAGGAAGTTGTTGGGTTCCGCTTGGAATGTTCAGTTGGGGTGCACCTTGTGGTGGTATTTGAGGCGGGATAGTAGATTGGGGAACCTGTTGAGGTGGTGTGTTGGTGGTCCCAGGAGGAGGAAGCGATGTAGCAAAGGAGGTACCCCCAATATTGACTGTAGGTGGGTTTGAAGGAGGGGGTGCGGTTAATGTTAATGGCAGAGGTTGCAGAATGTTTTGTGGCATGCCATAAGCGAAAGGATTATTGGGATCGGGCACCTGAGATCCACCTATAACTGAGGTCGAAGCATGTGGGGGATAATTAACCTAATAAAGGATGACATTGCCAAATTCAGGTTGATGCCAACCCTCAATTGGAGGAACATTGGAAAAGTATGAACCTTTGGGTGCATTTTGGGACCCTTGGGGTGCGTGAGATGGGGCACCCTTGTATTTGGACAAGTCAACATTGGAGGGAGGTTTAACACCCTTCTCAATCAAGTGGGCCAAGATTTCTTCCCCATGCTTCGCAAGCAAACGGTCGGTCATTTGCACATTGGTAGGATTACTAAAATGTTCCTCAAGTGTGAGTTCAGGTTGATTAACCATGCTCTCTTCTCCATGTGGTGAGTTATTCTGATTCTCAGTGTTGGAGTACGATGAAGTACCATTGTGAGGGTCATGTGAGATGTTGGTACCCTTGTTAGGATCTGATAAGATATTGGTGGTGTCTTTGGGATCTTGGGAGTTGTTTGGTTGGGCATTCTGAGCTTGATGGTCAGCCATTTTCTTTGCTTGTGAACGGGTTTGAACGGGCATGCAAATGTGGGATGAGTGGATTAATGCCTTTGTCAAATGATTTGATTATGATGGAGTGTGGATTGGATCTAATTGGACTTCGATCGATTGGATTGGATTGGGTTTGATTTGGATTTGATTGGATTGGATTTGGATTGGATTTGATTGGATTGGATTGGATTTGATTGAATTTGATTGGATTTGGATTGGATTGGATTGGATTGGATTAGATTGGGTTGGATTGGATTGGATTAGATTGGGTTGGATTGGATTTGATTGGATTGGATTTGGATTGGATTTGATTGGATTGGATTTGGATTGGATTGGGTTGGATTGGATTGGATTAGATTGGGTTGGATTGGATTTGATTGGAAGGCGTGAGAGAGAGACCTCAAGCTTGATCACGTGAGATTACCTTTAGTAACCCTAAAGCTTTGATTGATTGATAGGATGATTACGACACCGAATCCATCTTAAGCTAGGAATGGATTGATTGGGCCGAGGATGATAACTTGCAACACCGAATTCACCTCAAGATGGAGGCAAATTGATTGGGGTCAAAGTTAAAGATCAATAATCAAGTTCAAGCGCTATAGTCAATCTAGATAACCACTTTGTAATGTAAGGTTAAGGCGGTTTGGCTATGGATGGTGTTTAGGAGGTGTGAATGGTAAAGTTGTGATATTTGTTAGGTGAGGGTATTGACTTGTGAATGGAGAATTAAAATGAAAAGGTAGATTAAAGGTGATTCGTGAAAATTTGGAGTGATAGAATGGGAGTTTAAATGGATGAAATGGAGGTTTTGGGAGGCTTAAAATGATAAAATGAAGACTTAGGATAATGGGATAATAGTTGGGAACGATTAAGTGGTGATTTAGAGGCTAAATGAATTCGAATGGGGTACTTTCAGGGCATTGACAGCAAAATCAGGGGCGTAGGCAGCGTTCTGCAGTGAATCAGGGGCGTTACCGCCTTTCTGCAGTGAATCAGGGGCGCTACCGCCTTTCTACAGTAAATCAGGGGCGCTACTACGTTTCTGCACAGGGCGCTACTGCTTTTCAGCGCAGGGCGCTGCCACGTTTCTACGCAGGGCGCTACCGCATTTCTGCGCAGGGCGCTACCGCGTTTCTGCGGGGACAAAGCTTGGTTTTTGATGGCAAAGGCTATGGAAAGGACACAAAATGATGAAACAAGTCAAAAGTATTAAAATTTGATAGAATTTCCATAAGAAAACACCTCAAACAAGCACAATCCTATGATTAATATTATGGGTATGGCAAGGCAAAGTCTTAATCTAGGATGCACAAGGCTTCTAGGAAGTCCTCGATATACTCTCGGTACATGAGGCACAACCATGAACACCAGTCCGTCACAAGCGTGAGTCGGGAACCCCAGCGAGATACTGAAAGGCTCGGACCAACTCTTCACATCTATCTAGGTATCACCCTAGCCCGATGCTCCGCCAATTGACGCAAGCTGGATTGGGGTACAACTTTCGTTCTCCCCCTTTATATACCCCACGGTACCGTGGTTGGAATCATCCCTTGGGTGATGAAATCCCCAAGCGGTCCCACTAAAAGGAAGACACCAACTGTTTCCAACTACTCCCCAGGCTCACACGAAGTGCAAGGGGAAAGTGAAAACAAATCAATGCCCCCTTGGGTAACACAAAAGTAAACAACCACAGCAAACAATGAGATTTAATCCCCCTAATTAGACTATGTTTGAGAGCAGCAAAAGATAATTTTTTTTTTGAAAGTCTGATTATGTAGATGACCCTGCAAACAAATGTTAGTTGTCCTCTTTTCGCCTTTGGTTAAATTTTGCCACAATATGCTGCAAAAACGTTAGTGAAAAATAGCAATATTCTTGCCAGAACAATGTTAGAGAGTTATCACATGAATATAGCAAAAAACTAGAGCAAAAATGAAGTCAAAACGCCTATTTTACCTTCCAAACTGTGCTGTTTTGGGGCGCTGCTGAGGGTCTGTGAAGGGCACTGCCGCGGTTCTGTGAAGGGCGCTGCCGCAGTTCTGTGAAGGGTGCTGCCACGGTTTTGTGAAGGGCACTGCCGCACTTCTGTGAGGGCGCTACCGCACTTCTGTGAGGGCGCTACCGCACTTCTGTAGGGGCGCTACCGCACTTCTGTGGGGGCGCTACCACACTTCTATGAGGGCGCTACTGCACTTCTGTGAGGGCACTACCACACTTCTGTAAGGGTGCTACCACACTTCTGTGGGGGCGCTACCGCACTTCTGTGAGCTTTTCCTACAAAATCCTTAACTCAAAGAAACATTAAATGCAAGACCCGTGTGTGGGTCCCACCGGGCGTGCTAGAAATGTATATCTTGGAATTTCTACTGCTCTAAATGTGTAAAACAACTAAGAAACATGAATAACAAAATACCAAGGACACCTCAAGATTAGCCAAAAGAGTGGTTCAACGAAAAGGAATGCAAATAAGATAAAACACAAGCACTTTTACCTCCCTTATTGTTGATACCTCTTTGATTGGCCCTTGCTTGGATTGGTTGTGTGCTCCTTAGATGATTGTTTGAATGTCTAAATGCAAGATTCAATATGCAAGATGATGGACAAAGATGGCTAAATGATGGCAAAAGGATTGAGAGTTCAAATGGACAACATGTAGTTATCAAAATGCAAAGTGTTGGAAATGCCCTTGAGAAGGGGGGTATTTATAGGAGATTTTGAATTCTCTAGAGACTTCAAGGGTCAAGATTGATCCAACAAGGTCAAGATGAAGGGCTATGGTGGGTTGAGAACCCACAAGCCCTCACATCTTGACATGTGGAGGGTGAAGTGGACAAGAGGATATGAGGTGGAGATGAGTTGTCAAAAAGGTACATGAGGTGGAAAAGGACATGCACCTTGGGGGATGAGAGGATTTCCACAAAAAGGGATTTCTTGTCCCCAAGTGGGAGTGAAAGGGACATTTGAGGAATTTTAGAATTCCTCAAAAATCTACATGGGAAAAGGAAAGGTGGTTGGGGGATAAATGTGAATTAAAAATTCACATTCCTAGGATGATCTAGAGGGTAAAAGGTGGGCTCCAAAAGGTGGGACTTGGTCACATGTGGAGATTGTGACAAGTCCAAGGTTCTAGAAGCCTTGGGAGAATGGAATGTGAATTAAAAATTCACATTTAAAGGAGAGGAATCTAGAGCAAATAAATGTGAATTAAAAATTCACATAGGAAAGGGGGTCAATATCAAAAAGGAAAAATGGAAGAATTGACCAAAAAGTGGTGCTAAATTTAGCTAATGATTTTGGTTAAGGTTGTGCAAATATTGGATTAGGCTAATTAACAGAAGATTAGAGGCAAGTGGCAAATGTAGGAGGATGTGACAAGGAGAGAGAAAGTGAGGAATTTTAAATTGATTTTTAAATCAAAAAGAAGAAGAATGACTAAATTAAATAAATTAGTGTATTTATTTAATTTAGAGAGGGATAAGGTAAAAGAAAAAGTATTAATTATTAAATTAAATACTTTATCGGTATGAGACAAAGGGTGTAATATTAATTTAATAAATTAATATTAATATGATAGACGTAAAGACAAAAAATTTAATCATATGGAAGTGATTAAATTTAGATGTCTACAATAACCTAACCCTAATCTTCACTCTATCTCTAACCAAAACCCTAAACCTAAATCTAATCATAACAAAAATCTCAACCCTAAACCTAATTCTATTTCTAACCCTAACACTTACCCTATCTCTAACCATCACCCTAATCCTAATTTTATCTTTATGCCTAACCCTAACCCTAACCCTAATATTAGCACTAACCCAAAACCTAATCCTAATTCTATTTCTAACCCTAATCCTAATTCTATCTCTAAACCTATCTATAACCCTAACCCTAAGCATAATCATAATCATAATCCTAACATAAACACCAACCCCAATCCTAATCCTAATTCTATCTCTAACCCTAACCCTAACCCTAACACTAATTGCAACACTAATCCTAATTATATTTCTAACCCTAATTCTTATTTTATCTTTAACCCTAACCCTAATCCTAATATGAACACAAACCAAAACCCTAATCCAAATTCTATTTTTATCGCTAACCTGAACTCGAACCCTAATCCTAACCCTATTTCTAACCATAACCCTAACCTTAATACTAACCCTAATCCTAATTCTATCTCTAACCATAACACTAATCCCAATCCTAACCCTAACCCTAATTAATTTAATTTTGGCTCCATCATAAGCTAACCCTAACCTTAACCCTAATTAAACTATCTTAAGTGTATTTGAACCCTAACCCTAATTGTGCCATAACCCTAACTCTAATTGAACTCTAGCCCTAACTTTAAAAGACATTTCTCCCCTCACAAAACCCTCAATCCTAATCCTAATTCTATCTCTAACCCTAACCCTAACCCTAATCTTGGGCCTATCTCTAACCTAACACAAACCAATCCTAACCCCAACCCTAATTTTATCTCTAATTGTAGCCTAACCCTAATTTTCACTCTATCTCTAACCAAAACCCTAACCCTAAACCTAATCATAACAAAAACCTCAACCCTAAACCTAATTCTATCTCTAACCCTAACACTTACCCTAATCTTTACGCTATCTCTAACCATCACCCTAATCGTAACCCTTTTTGTAATGCTAACCCCAACCCTAATCCTAATTTTATTTTTATGCCTAACCCTAACCCTAATATTAGAACTAACCCGTACCCTAATCCTAATTTTATTTTTATGCCTAACCCTAACCCTAATATTAGCACTAACCCGTACCCTAATCCTAATTATATTTCTAACCCTGATCCTAATTCTATCTCTAACCCTAACACTAACCCTAATCCTAACCCTATTTATAACCCTAACCCTAAGCCTAATCATAATCATAATCTTAACATAAACACCAACCCCAATCCTAATCCTAATTATATCTCTAACCCTAACCCTAACCCTAACCCTAAAACTAATTGCAACACTAATCCTAATTCTATTTCTAACCTTAAATGTAACCCTAATTCTAATTTTATCTTTAACCCTAACCCTAACCCTAATCCTTACACTATCTCTAAGCCTAACCCTAACCCTAATTTGAACACAAACCACAAACCTAATCAGGTAAGCCTAACCCTAACCCTAACCCTAATTAATTTAATGTTGGCTCCATCATAACCTAACCCTAACCTTAACACTAATTAAACTATCTTAAGTGTATTTGAACCCTAACCCTAATTGTGCAATAACCCTAACTCTAATTGAACTCTATCCCTAACTTTGAAAGACATTTCTCCCCTCACAAAACCCTCAATCCTAATCCTAATTTTATCTCTAACCCTAACCCTAACCCTAATCTTGGCCCTATCTCTAACCTAACACCAACCAATCCTAACCCCAACCCTAATTTTATCTCTAATTGTAACCTAACCCCAATCTTCACTCTATCTCTAACCAAAACCCTAACCCTAAACCTAATCATAACAAAAACCTCAACCCTAAACCTAATTTTATCTCTAACCCTAACACTTACCCTAATCTTTATGCTATCTCTAATCATCACCCCAATCACAACCTTTTTTGTAATGCTAACCCCAACCCTAATCCTAATTTTATCTTTATGCCTAACCCTAACCCTAATATTAGTGCTAACCTGTACCCTAATCCTAATTCTATTTCTAACCCGGATCCTAATTCTATCTCTAACCCTAACACTAACCCTAATCCTAACCCTATCTATAACCCTAACCCTAAGCCTAATCATAATCATAATCCTAACATAAACACCAACCCCAATCCTAATTCTAATTCTATCTCTAACCCTAACCCTAATGCTAACCCTAACCTTAACCCTAAAACTAATTACAACACTAATCCTAATTCTATTTCTAACCTTAAATGTAACCCTAATTCTAATTTTATCTTTAAGTTCCCTAACCCTAACCCTAATCCTTACACTATCTCTAAGCCTAAGCCTAATGCTAACCCTAACCCTAATCTAAACACAAAGCACAACCCTAATTAGGTAATTCTATTTCTATTACTAACCTGAACCCAAACCCTAATCCTAATCCTATTTCTAACCCTAACCCTAACCTTAATACTAACCCTAATCATAATTCTACCTTTAAACCTAACCCTAATTAATTTAATGTTGACTCCATCATAGCCCTAACTCTAACCTTAACCCTAATTAAAGCATCTTAAGTCTATTTGAACCCTAACCCTAATTGTGCCATAACCCTAACTCTAACTGAACTCTAGCCCTAACTTTGAAAGGCATTGCTCCCCTCATTGAAACCTCAATGCTAATCCTAATTCTATCTCTAACCATAACCCTAACCCTAATGTTGGTCGTATCTCTAACCTTACCCCAACTAATCCTTACCTTAACCCTAATTCTATCTCTAATTGTAACCTAACCCTATTCTTCACTCTATCTCTAGCCAAAACCCTAACCCTAAACTAATCATAACAAAAACCTCATCCCTAAACCTAATTCTATCTGTAACCCTAACCTTTATGCTTTGGACACTTAATTTATCCAAATTTATCCCCTTTTGTCTAAACATTCCCTTATCTGCATTAATTAAATAATATCACTATTATTTAATTAATCCAGGCTCTAAAGTTCTTCTAGCTCCTAAAGTATCTAGTTAAATAATTAAATACCTTCCCCCTCTCATCAAATGAATTAAATAAATATTCCATTTATTTAATTCCCTTTATGTCACATTCTCCATCATTTTTATCTAAGCCTAATCCATCTTCTAATCTCATCATTAGGATGTGTCACATCCTCCAACTTTTGCAAGTTGGCCTCTAATCTCTCTTAGCCACCTAACCCTTCTCTAATCCTTCACTAACTAGCCTAATCAACCTCTCAAAGAATTTTTAATTCCTTTTATCCTTCCAAGGAATATTAAATTTCTTTTACTCTTCCCCATGTGATCTTTGACTTGTCACATCAAGTCACATGTGAAATATAACCCTCTTTCTTAGTCATAATTAAATTATGATTAGGATGTGCACACCCCTAATCATCATTAGGGTCCCATCCTCCATAATTTCCCACTTGCCTCTAATGAGTCCTTAATTAGTCTAATCAAGTACCTGCACAACCTTAATCACTCTATGTCACTTAACTAAGTCAACCCTATTAAATGCTTTCTCCTTTTGGACAAGGCACTCCATTCCCTATGTGAATTTTAATTCACATTTAATCCCCCAATGCATTTAAAGGAATTTTAAATTCCTTCTCTCATTCCCATGAGAATATTTGAGGAATTTTTAATTCCCCACATTTCCTCTCACCCACATGGGGACAATGACCTCCTTTATGAGGAGATCTTGTCCAATCCCAAGGTACTATGTACTCCCTCCATGTCATGTACTATCCTTCCACCTCATGCACACATCACCCTTTTTAAGCCATATCACATGCCACATGTCAAGATGTGAGGGCTTGTGAGTTCTCAACTCACCAAGTAGCCCTACATCTTGATCTTAGTGGCTCAATCTTGACCGTCCATTTCCCTAGAGAGTTCCAAAATCTCTATAAATACCCCATCTTTTCTCTCATTTTGAGAGATCATGCATTGTAGCCAAACTCTTGAAATTTTTTTCTAGAATCCATACTTAGCCATTTTTATATTTGCATCCACTTCCACTCATCTTCTCATCCTCATACCACCATCTAGCTTGCATCTCTTGCCATCCAAGGAGCATACAACACCGAAGATCGAAGGGCCAACCAAAGGATTGATCCGACACAAGGTAAAAAGTTCCATTTTATTTTATATTGAATCCAACTAGGCTAATCTTGAGGTGTAGGTTGTTTTTAGTGTTATTTTGCACTCTTTTTCTTGATGTTCATTTTCTAGCACATAAATTCGCCCTATCACAACACTAATCTTTACTATATCTCTAACCATCACCCTAATCGTAACCCTATTTGTAATGGTAACCCAAGCCGTAATCCTAATTTTATCTTTAAGCCTAACTAGGTAACCCTAATATTATCACTAACTCAAACCCTAATTCTATTTCTATTTCTAACCTTGATCCTAATTCTATCTCAAGCCCTAACACTAACCCTAATCCTAACCCTATCTCTAACCCTAAGCCTAATCATAATCATAATCCTAACATAAACCCCAGCCCCAATCCTAATCCTAATCTTAACCCTAATTAGGATTCAACTAGGGTTATAGTTTAATTAGGGTTTGGATTAGGCTTAAGGTTTCAATAAGGGTTAGGATTAGAGCTACAATTAGAATTAATGTTAGTGGTGGTATTAAGTTTAGGGTTAGGATTAGGATTACATTTATATGGTTAGGGTTAGGGTTAGAATTCTTGCGATTAGAGTTAAAATTAATAATTATGAAATTGAAAATAATGAACTTGTTTAAGAAACTAATAAAGAACATAGGTATTATTTAAATATTTTTTAATCATTATTTAATATTTAACATTTTATATAAATATTATTTAATATACTATATTTTATAATTTATGTGTTTACTTTCAATTAAATGGCAAAAGATACCCATAGAAAAAATTAATCCAATCTAACATGTATCTATCATTACACAATTGCAAGTGCAACTATCATTGTATTCATGAGACCATTAATAAGACCATTTTTTGGGGCATTTTGTCAAATAATTAATGTGTTTTCTTTGTTTCCAACTATAATATCCAACTAAAAATCATTTTCCATTATGATGATGGATGAGCTCAAACCTTTAAGTTTTTATTTGAAAGTTTCTAAGGCCTATTCAACAAATCCATTTTGATCTTAACCTACAACAATGGTGTGGTGTCTTCTAGCTTGCATTTATAATTCAGCCATATATGCTTGCATTTATAATTCTTTGTACTCTGTCAGGTGACTATAACCTATTCCAAAGTTTTTACCTTTCTTTGTTTTGCTTTTCAATTGCAATGCAAATTTGCAAGAAAGTTTTTGAAACTGTCCTTCATGCATTCGTGTATCTTGCCTTATGTGACCATATTTCTTGAGGCGTATTTTTTGGTTCACATAGTCATGAAATACCAGATGGTAAATATCTATAATCCATGATCTTTAACATCACGAATAGACATAGTATTATTTTAGCACCTGACATGCCCTTAAATTTTATAGCTTGCTTAATCTATTTAAGAGAATATACCACATTACAATCATCACAAATTTGAGAATAATTTGAATGAGAATGTATCTACCACAATAAAAAAATAGATCTGAAACATAATGAATAAAAAGAAATTGTAGTTTAATTATAGAGAACTTTTGAATTAATTATGTATAAAAAGAAATTTTGGTTTAATTATATGTAATTATAGTCTATGATTTATCTTTAGAATGAAGAAAGAACAAATAATAGTTTATAGACCAGATCGACCATCAAATTTAAACCCTGAACTACCCAACTAAAATGTATCTTCAAAATATTTTTAATTTAACTCATAAATTTGATTTATGTTATACCAAAAAAATTGAAATGCGTTGATCTCCATTTTATTTTACTTTCTAGTACATAGGTAGGATGTTGCATCAATAGAAGGAGAGACTAAATAGATAAATCCAAAGGGAAAATGACAAAATAGTTTTCAACAGTGTTCAAAGTTATTAGCCTCCCAACATTATAGATGCGACCGTGTAGGAACCAATATCAGGGTACTACTTGATAAAATTGTGTGGGATCTATTTTTTTCTACAGAGTTCATTAAAATTTATTGTGCAATGAATTCAACAGCAAGAATGTCACCTCATAATGACAGTAAATTTTATGTATTTTAAAACAACTTTGTCTTCCCATTAATTAGGGCTTGATCATAGTATAGTAACAGGGCAATGCTCTGAATGCCACTGCCAATCGTTTAACAGAGCAAGGCAAAAAATATAGATAGTAAAATTTGTGCTTAGAAAAGACATTCATCAAAAACTCCTTAAACTGTAGATCTAAAATACCTACATTCATTGATAAGCACAATAGAGCAAAGCCAATAATTTCCCAGAAATGATAATATCATTATTCAAATCCTTTACATATAACATGGAAATGTGCCCTTATTTGATAAATGGGGAAACAAACAAAACCTTTGAAAATTCGGCCTACAATGGCCATCAATATATAGTTAGACTTAAAAAATGAAAAAAAGTTAAAAGCGATCTATCATCTCCATCTTCGTCTGCTAAATAGATCAATGAAAAAAGCAGAAGCCAAGAATAAAAGATGCAAAGAGAGCAGTTGGTAAAGATGGAACCGCGACCATAGAAGCTGTGCCAGTAAGCATTGACAGAGCGGGTGCCTTCGCTTATCATCATCATCACCATTACGAAAGCCATTGCGTATGCCAACTTGTTTGCTCCTGCCATTTTCTAATTATAGATAATATATTTGGGGTTGAATGAAAAATCCACCGAGGAGCGAGAGAGAGAGATTTGGGTATCTGGGTAGCAGCTTACATGCTCATCTGCCTGAAAATGAAGGCTCTGTGCTTAGCCTCATCTACGTTATGGGAGACATTTAGGTATTCTTATGTGATGATTTTTCGTTCCTTCCAACTTGCCATTCTCAAAAAAAATTTTGGGACTTAACTGCAATAGTTTGTATTTGATTTGCATTCCAATCTCGCATATGGCGCATTGCTTTAGTAATAGTCTGAACTGCAAGAAAGAGTGAAATGCTTTAGATATTGAAAGAAGATAGACAAGTTATTACTCTTAACAAAATTCCCACATTCATTACAATGCTTTTTTAATTCACTATCCTGTTTCTCAACGTTAACTATTTACTATTTATGATGGCAGCAACAAAAAATACTGAATCAAAACAAAACATACATAATCGTTATTCATAAAATGCATTAATGGAGATTATTGAATCTCAGATCAAACATACAATTGGATCGTTCACATACCTAATGCAATCCTTAGATCTGAAATGGTTGTTGTTGCTGAAAAAAGTTGTGGTCTGCATTGTTGTTGTTGACTGAATATGAATGGAAGAAACTGGGAGTGGAGAGATAAAGGGCTAGAACGCCTGACCTTCTGTTACACATGTTTGTGACTCTTCCTCTCACATCCGTTATAGGTTGATGCATATCGTAGTGGCTACATGAGCTAGTGACGTTTCAGAAGTTTGAAAATGCCAGAAGGAATATGAACCATTTTTTTTTGCTAAGAAAGTTACTTCTACTGCCTCCTATAGTGGTCATGCTGCCACTATAGGCTTACGCCTCTCAGCATAATTATAACCTTGTTAAAATTGAAATATTCTCGTAGGAGAACATTGGATTAAATTTTATCTTCTTGAGAAAATTTCTAAGATATTGATTATATGTATATGCAATTTATATATGCAAATATATTTGCATCCGTGTATACGTGTAACAATTTATTTTTTTAGAAAAAAGGAAGAAAATTTATTTTATGCCGGGGCTGTAGAGCCACACGGCAAAATTTTGAAACAGGGGAAATCAAAGAAATTTTATTAAAAAAATATAGATGGAGTTGAGGGGGGGCGACTGCCCCCATAGAGGTGGTGTTGTTGTGGAGGCAGCGCTACTGCCAACACAGCAGCGTACCTCCCCATGGGGCTGTGTGGGTAGCAGTCCACAGCCACAGTTGTTGCTGTGTGTTGCCCGACTATGGTTGGGGTTTGTTTTTTTATAAATTTTAATTAATTTTTTTTAATATGTATATTATATATTTTAAAAATATATATTTATATTTATATATTTTATAACTTTTATAATTATATATATATATATATATATATATTATATTTTATATATTATTTTTAATATATAATATATATAATATATATAATATAATATATCTATATATATACATATTTATATATATTTTATTTGCAAATTTAATTTGTAAATGATGGATTATGTATAAATGATTAGATAAAAATATTTTTATTAAATATAGGAATTGAGAATTAAATTTATGTTTAAATGTATATTTATTTAAGAATAATATTTTTTTTTTGTGCATGTAAGTAGAATTGGACAAGTTATGGTAAAAGATTTTATTTTAAAAATTGATTTTGATCATTTTGTGTAATGAAGGAAAATGGATAATGTGCACATGGTTAAATAAATGAATATTTAGATATGAGAAATGGATCTTAAATTTATATAGAAACACATTCTTATTTAAATGAATATTAATTAATAGAGATGCATGTCTATGTCCAAGTAGTTATTTTATAATGAAATGATTTCAATGGGGAAATGAAATTTTTATATTTAAATATTAATGAGAAACCGAAGTAAACCTTTAGATTTAAATTTATTATTGTTTGTCAAATGCACAAGTAGTTATTAAATAAGAGAATTATTTTAAGGGAAATAGTTATTCGTTTTAGATGAAAAGAAATTTTTAAGGAAGCGATTTTTATTTATATTTCTTATTGGTCACAAATAAATTTATGATAAGATTAGTTATGTTCATGTGATGTATTGAGGAATTATAGAGTTAAGCAATTGGTTATGATTGTTCTTGTTCTATGAATAAAATTTGTCTCGATCTAGAAATAATTGAGCAAAGTATTACTGTTTACATCGGATTTGGGAAATCTGAATATTAGATGTTTTATTTGCCTAATTTGCTTTTAAATTATGTTTCTTTTATTATGTTTGTTGTGGTATTTTACCTTGGGTATTTGCAAATGATGTATTGTTGAATTATTTGGATGTAGGAAATCCTAAGGTAAGATTATTATGTTGCTTGAAAATTGGTCTTTTTAAGTTGTGTTCTCTCTTATTCTCATTGTTGGGGAAAATTGAGTTATTTGTTTATGTAAGACTTCCAGATGTGTTTTCTTGAGATGAAGATTGTAACTTATGTTGGTTTATCTTTTGAAATAACTTGGGTAGTGCACGTGGTATTTTATTATGTATGGTCACCTGGTTCTACGAACAGGTTGTGTTGTACATTGTTATTAAGTTGGTTTTTGTATTTGGGTTATGTGGATTTGGTTTACCCTATGTTAGTGGAATTGATCCCTTAGGTTGTTAATAGGGGAGTGGCTTTTCATGAAGGCCTACACACAAAGTGGTGTTAGGGTAACTCATGCAGAGTTAGTTTAATCGGTGAAAATTAAATAAATATGTTAGGGAAAAGGGGTAAGTGCATGCAAGCACTAGTTGTTATTTTATAATGAAGTGATTTTATTAGTAAGATTGGGATTTGCTTTATCTATATTTGTGGATTTGGAAACTGAACTTTTGTTTTAATCGTTATGGATTTACTAAATGGAATTATTTTCAAATGGTGCATTTTAATAGGAAAAATTGATTGTAATGGATTTAGGAGATCCGAATGATAGCATTTGTTAATTTCTTGGTGTTGTGTTTATTAAAGCATGTGTTTTCTATAATTGTGTACTGGGGGGAAAGTAATTGTTATTACGGGAATCTAAGTCTTCCATAGTTGTAATTCATGAAAAGGGGTTGTTGTAACTTTAGTTCACCCTTTGAGATTTCTTGGGTAGTGCACATATTGGGTTTCAGTATTGGACATCCGTAGAGATGTGTTACTTTTTGAGGTGTATTGCTTATTGTTGTCATTTTTTTTAAGTGCACTGTCTACCCTTGGCATGTAGTTTAAGTTATGTGTTGTCAATAGGGGAGTGGCTTTAGCGAGGGTTGGGACAAAAAGTGCTCCCAGGACAACTCGTGTGGAAGTCAGTATAATCAAGTGGGAATTAAATAATCTATTAGCTTAATATATTTAACAAGATAATCAGTCTCGCTCATTGGCTTAAGGGCTTGTATGAGACTTGAGATGAGTCAGGAAGGCCTGGAATGGCTAGATCGTTATCTTATCTTCTTGAAAGATAACCGATTCCGCATTGGTGTGCATGTGGGGCTGAAATTGTGAGTAGTTACCAGGATAACCCTAGAGGGGGGCTGGGACCTAGGAAGATCTCCTTTGGACAACCAATGCAATCTTTGTGATGACACTCCTCCTATGACAACAGTCGGTTTATTTGCATTGTGTTTATAATTGATTCAGTGATTCTGAAAGCATTGTAACCATTTTGTAAGTTTTGTACTTGTGTGGTTTATTATGTATTGTTTTGCCTATGTCTTGAGGTTGTAGGTTTTTCCTAGGTATCTCTTTTACTATCTCCTAGCATGGGGGTTGGTCCTTTGGGTACCACATGGTTGGGTGGAACGTGCACCTTACACCGTTGGGTTCCCAATTCTTGTTCGTGATGAGGAGTACTTCATGATTGGAAAGCTCATGTGTACTAGTGAATTTGTAATTCTATCATGTTCTCTCTTGTATCAGTTGGATACCTTGTAATTTGTATTGTATCACTCCTCAATTGTATTCGAGGAGAATCTTTGTATTTTGTAATTGTAACACTTTTGTATAAACTATCTCATTTGGAGATGAGAGTTGTAATTGACTATTGAATGGATGCAATGTATGAATGGATCATTATTGTACTTTATATTTTAATGTGATGTATTTTAATGTTACTAGATGTATGATCTTTAATTCTTGAGTTTTAAATTTAAGTTATGTTTAGTAACTTTTTTTAGTAATGGGTTTTGTAAGTAAGCATCACCACGTACCTTAGAGAATGTATGTGTTAGTGTAGTTCAATTTACTTGTTTAATTACTCTTTTTAAAAAAAAATTGTTCGCTTTCGTTATGTTTATAGTGTTCTCTAGGGTTTCAAGGCAAGCGTTACACCATCGAAGCCCTACACCATGTGTTGCGTCAAAAAATAATTAGTGTCCTTAACATTCAGATGTTGCTTGAAAGTGCTCACAGATATTGCCATATTCCAGGCTTTACAAATGCTCTTGGCCCTCATTAATGAGGGCAAAAAAAGTCTTGCCAGAATCTCCTTCACTGTATTAGAATCCAAATCAGGACAATTGTGATTATCATTATCATCATCAACAAAATCCGTATGGTGGTGTTGCAGTTGCAGTTGCAGTTGAGGAGGGGAATTTGGCATGATTCCATATCTCTCGTGGAAGGCTATTAGCAATAATGAAAAAGGAAGGCCATTACATGTGTAGCCCATCATCTGGCGCCACGTACAGCTAAAATTCCCAAGTATTCTCCCGTGAACCTCCTCGTGCTTGTGTGCATCTTCAAAAATCTACACAATAAACTCTTGCATCATCTTCCTTCCCTCTTCACTAAATGAGCAATTCTCCACATCGATCTCCTAAATTAAAACCAATTAGATTAACCTCCTTTTATAATAGAGTTTGGAGTTTACAAGACAACTTTAGGACATGCAAACTAATATCTAACTGAAATTTAACTCCAACATGCATTACACCCGAAGGAGGTGCAAGGGTGGCTGATAGAAAAATATATATAATTTAATATGTTAAAGAGTAGAATTTTATATGTGCATGAAAAATACAATTTAATTTACAATATCTTATGTATAATATAATAATTTTTATGTATATATTTTTAAATACAATCTTAACTTACATATAGTTTTTATCATCATAATCCTTGAACCTCCTTTATTTACAAGTCATGTAATCTATTATATAAAATTTATAGAAAACAATTAATATATAATATAAAATATATATAATATATTAATTATATTTTATATTATATTAAAATATAATAATTATTAATTATTAATATATATATATAATAGTTATAATAATTAATATAATTATAGTATTTATAATTTATTTTTTAGTATATAAAATATAAATTATATATTAATTGTGTCAGTAATGTTAAAATCTAAATGTGTTCATTATTAGGATCTTGGTCGTAATTTTCATTTTTACAAATCTATATCCACTCTTAAATCTTTTTTTCTTTTATCTTTTGAAAAAACGCAATATTATTATTAACTTCCTAAAATGAATTTAAAAAACAGTTTTCTTTTATGAAAGCTGTCAAAATTCTTTTTAAATATTTTCAATAAAACTTAAATATTATTTTAAATATAATATTTTTATTGGTACCTTTATAAGAGGGTGTCTAGCTGTAAGATTAATTATAGAATTTGGGGTTGCAGCTTCTGAACTTGGGGCGAAGAAAATTATTCCACCATTTTTAGACCCTAATCTCAACACCCAAGAGCTTCTTACAGGTGTCAGTTTTGCTTCCGCTGGGACTGGATACAACCACCTCGCCACTGCGCTTACCGTACGCTAATTTCTCTTCTTTTAGTTTATACTGCTTGATATGTCAAGGAATGAGTGATCTCCTTTTTTATGGTGTCAAGGTTTATGTATTTTTTACGTTGATTCAGCTTGTAAGAGGATCTCCTTTGTCTTAGAATTAGGGTTTTTTGTTTTGTTCTGGTAGTCGCGGGTACCAACGACTTTATAGAGAATTATTTGTTTCTTCCCAATAAAAGAAATCAACCAAGACTTCGTGCTCAAGATATGCAGCAATTTCATCGAGGTAAAAGAAATTTCATTTTCAATGACCGAATTTTTCTCATACTACAGTTTTAAAAACCCCTAATTTTTTTAAACAGGAGATCTACAAGCTTGGTGTGCGCAAGCTAGGCATGGTTGGGCTCCCTCCATTGGGATGCATGCCGGTGGATAGAAAATGATATGGGCAATCAGAACTGGAAGGATGTATAGACAAATACAACGACATCTCATCTTCTTACAACCAGAAATTTAAGGAATTCCTCCAAGAATGGAAGTTTGTCTTCCAGGCATTAGAATGGACTATGTGGATGTCTATAACTATCTCTTTGAGGCATTTTTTCAAAGAGTTCATTGCCTTGTCTATGCTAACACATTTTTCATACATGTCTATCAAAGCATTTTATCAAATAGTTCATTGCCTTGTTGCTATGGCTAAAAGCCTAAAACAGGTGCTTTCAAACAAGCTATGTATTATCATGGCATTCCATCACCATGAGACCACATTTCTTTGAGGCATTTTTTCAAACAGTGCGCTGCCTTGTCTATGCTACCACATTTTTCATACATGTTTACCAAAGCATTTTATCAAACAGTTCACCTCCTTGCTGCTATGGCTAAAACCTAAAATAGGTGCTTCAAAACAAGCTATGGATACTTGGAAAAAATCTATCAAAGCATAATTTAATAAGCAATAGCATAAACAAGGCAAGGAACTGTTTGAATAAAAGCCTCAAAGAAATGTGATCTCAATGGTGGTGGAATTCCATGACAATCCATAGCAATTTTGCTTGTCATGGCATTCCATCACCATGAGACCACATTTCTTTGAGGCATTTTTTCAAACAGTTCACTGCCTTGTCTATGCTACCGCATTTCTCATACATGTTTACCAAAGCATTTTATCAAATAGTTCACCTCCTTGCTGCAATGGCTAAAAGCCTAAAATAGGTGCTCCTAAACAAGCTATGGATGCTTGGAAAAAATCTATCAAAGCATAATAATAAGTAATAGCATAGACAAGGCAACTGTTTGAATAAAAGCCTCAAAGAAATGTGGTCTCAATGGTGGTGGAATGCCATGACAATCCATAGCAATTTTCTTGTCATGGAATTCATCATGCCTTTCCATCACCATGAGACCACATTTCTTTGAGGCATTTTTTCAAATAGTTCACTACCTTGTCTATGCTACCACATTTTTCATACATGTTTACCAAAGCATTTTATCAAAGCAGTTCACTGCTTTGCTGCTATGGCTAAAAGCCTAAAATAGGTACTTCAAACAAGCTATGGATGCTTGGAAAAAAATATATCAAAGCATAATTTAATAGTAATAGCATAGACAAGATTATGCTTGAATAAAGCCTCAAAGAAATGTGGTCTCAATGGTGGTGGAATGCCATGATGATCCATAGCAATTTTCTTTTCATGGCATTAAATCATGGCATTCCATCACCATGAGACCATTCCTTTGAGCATTTCAAGCTTGTCGTTGCCTTGTCTTCGCACATGTTTACCAAAGAATTTTATCAAATAGTTCACCTCCTTGCTGCTATGGCTAAAAGCCTAAAATAGGTGCTTCCAAACAAGATATGGATGCTTGGAAAAAATCTATCAAAGTATAATAATAGAAATAGCATAGACAAAGCGCAAATTGTTTGAATAAAAGCCTCAAAGAAATGTGGTCTCAATGGTGGTGGAATGCCATGACAATCCATAGCAATTTCTTGTCATGGCATTCGTCATGCCATTCCATCACCATGAAACCACATTTCTTTGAGGCATTTTTCAAACAGTTTTGCTTTGTCTATGCTACCACATTTTTCATAGATGTCTACCAAAGCGGTTTATCAAACAATTCACTACCTTGCTGCTATGGCTAAAAGCCTAAAAAAGTACTTTCGAACAAGCTATGGATGCTTGGAAAAAATCTATCAAAGCATAATAGTAAGCAACAAGCTGGTCTCATGGTTTTTTTTCACGCGAAAATCAGTGTGATTTTATTCACATTTTTTTGTAGGTTATAAACACTTTTTTTTGCCAATTTTGTTGTTTTAAATGACATTCAAGTTTATGGTGGTTTTGTTTTTTATATGATGATATGTGATATTCTAATCCTAATTCATGCTTCTAGGTTGCATAGATATATATTTTGTTTTTACATGTTTTTTGTACCAACGAACTGAACCCCCGTCCAAATTTTTTTGGCCAAACCAGCATGTTTGGGTGAGAAAGAGGACCATGCCTAGCGTGAACATGCCTATTCGAATATGTTGGAACAGTCCATTTGGTCACACGAGTTGCAAAAAAAAAATTACACCACTTTGCAACTTTCCACTGCTTCCATTTGACGCTTTTTCCATCAACTGAAATCTGGACACCACGGGAAAACCACTCCAAGATAATGAAAACTGAGAGAGCTTATTGTAGAGGAGCCCAATGTGATTCCATTGAATCAGACGATAAGTTTCTAAGCATCACGGTGTCTGAGTAACCTCATGTTGAAGTTTGCAGCCATTTTTCCCTTTGGACCTTTAAGGGATCGATCCAATTGAACATAGCTCGGAGTGATTCCGCATGTTTCGGTGAGAAAGAGGACCATTCCTAGTGTAAACATGCCTATTTGGATGCATTGGAATATTTTTTTTGGTCACACGAGTTGCATAACAAAAGTTGCACCACTTTGCAACTTTCCACCACTTCCATTTGACATTTTTCATCAACTGAAACTTCGACACCACGGGAAAAAAACTCCAAGATAATGTAAACCAAGAAAGGTTATTGTAGAGGGGCCCAACACGATCCCATAGGATTAGATGAGAAGTTTCTAAGCATCATAGTGTCTGAGTAACCTTATGTTGAAGTTTGCAGCCATTTTTCCTTTTGGACCCTTAACGGGTCTATCTGATTGAATGTAGTTCAGAGTGATTCCGCATGTTTGGGTGCGAAAGAGGACCATGCATAGCGTAAAAATTCCTATTTGGATGCATTGGAATAGTCTGTTTGGTCACACAAGTTGTAGAACTAAATTTGCACCACTTGGCAACTTTCCACTGCTTCCATTTGACACTTTTTTGATCAACTGAAATCTGGACACCACAGGAAAACCACTCTAAGATAACAAAAACTGAGAGAGGTTATTATAGAGGGGCCCAATACAATCCCATGGGATTGGACGAGAAGTTTCTAAGCATCACGGTGTCCAAATAACTTCATGCTGAGGTTTGCAACAATTTTTTCCTTTGGACCCTTAAGGGATTGATCTAGTTGAACGTAGCTCAGAGCGATTCTACATGTTTGGGTGCGAAAGAGGACCATTTCTAGTGTAAAAATGTCTATTCAGATGCATTGGAACAGTTTGTTTGGTCACACGAGTTGCAGAACGAAAGTTGCACCACTTTGCAACTTTCCACTACTTCCATTTGACACTTTTTTCATCAACTGAAACTTTGACACCATAAGAAAACCACTCTGAGATAATGTAAACCAAGAGAGGTTATTGTAGAGGGGCCCAACGTGATTCCATCAGATTAGATGGAAGTTTCTAAGCATCACAGTGTCCAAGTAACCTCATGCTAAAGTTTGTAGCCATTTTTCCCTTTTGACCCTTAAGGGATTGATCCGGTTGAATGTAGTTCAGAGTGATTCTGCATGTTTGTGTATGAAAGAGGACCATTCCTAGTGTAAAAATTCCTATTCAGATGCATTGGAATAGTCCGTTTGGTCACATGAGTTGCAAAATGAAAGTTGCACCACTTTGCAACTTTTCACTGCTTTCATTTGACACTTTTTTCATCAACTAAAAACTAGACACCACTGGAAAACTACTCCAAGATAATGAAAACCGAGAGAAGTTATTGTAGAGGGTCCTAACATGATCCCATTGGATTAGACGAGAATTTTCTAAGTATCACGGTGTTCGAGTAACCTCATGCTGAAGTTTGCAGCCATTTTTCCCTTTGGACCCTTAAGGGATCGATCCAGTTGAACAAAGGGTCTATACTATAAACTTATCCAAACCTTACGAACTCTTGGGGAAGCAATTCTAAGGTGTCAAAACTTCAAAATCCACAATTAGATCTTAGTTATACCACTGTACAATGGGTAAACCACAAAACCCTCTATTGTAGCCTAAACCCTAGGGGTTTATTGAAAAATGATACTTCCATAGCTAACCACAACCTATAAATTACTCAAACAAGTTTGTGATAACCTAAAAAATCTCAAAAAATCATAAAATAATGTTTCCCTACACAAAAACACAATTTAACTCTTCAAAACCACCATTTTTCTTAAAGAAAACTCACTTTTACACACATGGGTTTCACACCCATCTCACTTTCAGACCTCCCCAACACAAAAAAATAATTCCACACCTTAATAATGTTAGTGCAGACCCATTCCTCAAGTTACAGAGGCTACAGAAAGAGGAATGGCTCAAAAATCCATTTTTATTGACTCAAAACCTTCAAATGTACAAGTTTGGGCTAGTTTTAGTAAATTGATGATATTCTACTCCTTATTTTCCTTGATGAACAAAACCTACTGAATGGTGCTCCTACACCAATCATACATCGACCTTCTTGTCCCTCCTAGAGTTTGGACCACATCCATTACCTCCACATAAAACTCAACATCCTTGGTCTTCTTGGTTCCCATGCCTTGATATGGTTGTGCAAATGAAAATGAAGCAAAGTAATCATCTCCTTCTCCACTAGCTAGAAGAATGCATGGTTAATGTTTTGATACATGATATCAACTCTCTCATCTACTCTCATGGTTGAATACCGAAATCCAGTATGGTGGGCCTCCAAAGTTCCAGTCATCTTTCTTCCTTTTCCACCAAATGTTGGCCCGATCCACACATTTTCCAATGTAATTGACTTTATTTTTTAAAGTTGAAGTTTCTCCCGAGTCACCAGTGTTGCTCTGTCTACCTTTTCAGACTCTTTCATTGCTATAGATCATCTCTAGGATTTAATCATTTGTACCACACATGGTTGATGTGCTTTGAATCCTTGCATCTAAAGGAAATTTCCTCAACATAAATACTCTCTCAAGGTTAACAATCATACATTGACCTTCTTGCTCATTTTAAATTTTGGACCACATCCATTACCTCCACATAAAACTCGACATCCTTGGTCTTCTTGGTTCCCACGCTTTGATATGGTTATGCAAATGAAAATGAAGCAATGTAATCACCTCCTTCTCTGTTGGCTGGAAGAATGCATGCTTAATGTTTTGATACATGATATCAACTCTCTCTTCTACTCTCATGGTTGAATATCAAAATCCAGTATGGTGGGCCTCCAGAGTTCTAGTCATCTTTCTTCCTCTTCCACCAAATTTTGTCTTGATCCACACATCTCCTAGCCTAATTGGCTTTGTTTTTTGAAAGTTAAACTTTCTCCTGAGTCACCAATGTAGCTCTCTCTGCCTTTTCAAACTTTTTCATTACTACAAGTCATCTTTGGGATTTAATCATCTATACCACATGGTTGATGTGCTTTGAATCATCAGTAATGGTCTTCAAAATTGGCTCCTAGTACAAGTTCATTATGTTTTCATAATACTTTATAACCATGGATTTCATCCATTCCTTGATGCCATCAAGTGAAGATTGAGGAATGGCATCAATGCGGAGTACATCCCGCTTGAAGTCTTTGAAAGCAATAGCCATATCAAATTCCTTTTTCCCAAGTCCTACTCTCTCAAGGTTAACTCCATGAAAACCAAGCTCTCTAAATGGTACATATCAAAGTCTACTTCAAAATATTTTAGATGAGGTTGCTCCCATAGCTCCCTTACTCACTTGACAAAACCTTGAATTTTTGTATTGATTTTATTTTTCCTGTCCCTCTCTTGTTGTTCTTCCTCAATTTCATCAAGATCATACATTGACCTTCTTGACCCTCCTAAATTTTGGACCACATCCATTACCTCCACATAAAACTGGACATCCTTGGTAGATTCTTGGTTCCCATGCTTTGATATGCTTATGCAAATGAAAATGAAGCAAAGTAATCATCTCCTTCTCTGTTGGTTGGAATAATGCATGCTTAATGTTTTGATACATGATATCAAATCTTTCTTCTACTCTCATGGTTCAATACCAAAATCTAGTATGGTGGGCCTCTAGAGTTCCAGTCATCTTTCTTCCTCTTCCACCAAATGCTAGCTCGATCCAGATGTCTGCCAGCCTAATTGACTTTGTTTTTGAAAGCTGAATGGTGCAGGAGCACCCACACCTCACCCTCAAGTTGTGATTGTTTGATGGTAAATTGGGAGGACAGTTGGTAAATTTTAGTATGTTGAGGTCTTTTTGTCTTGAATAAGGTCTAATAGACCAATCTATTTTGATACACCTTTGGTTTTTTTAGTGAAAGGAAAATCCATTTTTCTTTATTCAGCTTGTATAGACCAGCAGGGTCTGAGTTTACTTTAATTTTTGTGATGGAGCCCTTCCTCCTACTGTGGTGAATTGCGACTCAGAGGAAAGGTTTACAATGTATTTTTTTCAAGTTTCCTTAACTCTTTTAATAATGGTAAGTCATTTATAGGGATAGTGATGTTGTTTTAGGTTGAGAATGTCAGATTTTGGCTTGAAATGGAGGAACCAAAGTGATGTTTTTGAGATCTACTAAGTCTAAAGGCTAGGTGAAGGTTTATTATGTGTGTGCAGACCCTAAAAAACTTGTTTTATTCTTTGGTGAGGTCTGGAAGGCCTTGGAGTTGTGAGATGCTAAAAACCCTATGTATTTGTTAGAAAATTGAGGGTTTTAATCAATTATGGATTAGAGGTTGAGTGATTTTCTAAAACCTATGGAATTGGAAGTTTTGTGACCTATTTGATGACTTTCCAAGAGATTGTCAGGTTACAAGAAGTGTAAAGAGTAGTTTGTTTGTAAAATAGGGCTAATTTTCTAGCCTTTTTGTAGGGCAGTTTGAAGGATCTCCAAGAAATTGCAAAGAAACCTTGTATGTTTGGCTTGGGAATGGTGTTTGGGGTTTGAGTAGATGCTATATTGATGATGAGATGGTCCTTGAGAGGCATTCTCTAAAATTTAAGCCAGATTGTTTAGTTTCGATGCATTTTTGTTGGTAGTTGTTTCAAGATGGCCAAATGAAATAACAAAGGTTGTTGATTTACTAAAATCTATTTTGTTTGAGTCTTCTCCACCTTGACTCTGCATCACTAAAGGTTCTCCTGAGTCACCAATGTAGCTCTCTCTTCCTTTTCAGACTCTTTCATTGCTATAGATCGTCTCTTGGATTTAATAATTTGTACCACATGGTTGATGTGCTTTGAATCCTTGCATCTAAAGGAAATTTCATCAACATACATACTGCTACTCTCTGAAGGTTAACAATCTCAATAATAGTACATTTACAACCATATTCAAACATTTTCCTTCAAAAGGCTACAAATTCAAATATTGACTTAAATAGCCTTCAAGAGGCTTTAAATAGCTTTTACAAATGATTCTACATCTTTCCAATCATGCCTAACTATTCTTTTTGTAACTAACATGATTTATTACATTATAAATCAATTGTGGATGTGTTATTACCTTATTCAATTAACATAACTCATAACACAAAACTAACTTAAAAGATTTTTGTGAACCAAATTTGCTCAATAACCTTGGTGCCCCTACACCAAATTTCATTATTTCAGTAAATGTCATTACAAGTAAATCTCATTACAATGCCTGAGGTACTCTGTTCTCATAAATATTTTACAATGTCACTCATACATTCAAGATTCTCTTATAATGTCTACATCATAGATTCTCATTTAGAGGTTAACTTCAAATAAGAGACTTGAGATTCCCTCACAAAGCTTCACACACTCTTTTATAATGGCTTGAAATCAAAATTGAGATTTGTCAAGATCATCAAAATAAGGATGTTGCATTGCTTTTTTGGCTCAGATTCTCTTCGATGGCGCTCCAAAATCAGCATTTTCTACAAGGAGAGACCAATCAATTTTTACTAGTTTAGTTACAGATAGGCAAAGTAAGAGAATAAAAAGAAATAGCTCATGTCCAAAATGGAAATGAAATGTAAATAGATGGAAGGCACTTACAGATAGGCATGGCAATTTGTCAACTTAGTCAATCCTACTCATACATCTTCATTGTGAGTTCCAAGATACCTATTGCACACAACACCTCTCATGAATCTATAATGTCTTGAAATTTGAGATGCTCCTATAATGTCTACATCATAGGTGCTCACGATAAGGTTAACTTCAAATGAATAACTTGAAATTCCCTCACCAAGCTTCGCACATACTTTTGTAATGGCTGAAAATCATAATTGAGATTTGGCTTGATAATCAAAATAGGGATGTTGCATTGCTTTTATGCCTGAGATTCTCTTGGATGGCTCATAAATCTGCATTTTTTGCAAGGGGACACCATTCAATGTTTACAAGGTTACTTACAAATACGTAGAGTAAAATAAGACATGATATCATTGGCATCAAACAAATTAAGATGGATACAAGTATAAATTAATAAGAACCATTGTGCATATACTTACAAATTAATCTAACGAGCCATCTAGATCTACTCTACTCTTTATTGTGTCAAGTATTGCCTCATGGTCAGACTCACAGACCTTCCAAAAGGTCTTGTTCAAAGGTCTACCCCCATAATTTCTCAAACGAACATTGGATGCCACAACAAGGTTCGAGTAATGAAGAATCTTACGATGTGTGTCAAAGTCCTCAAACAACCAATGTTTAACACTCTTATGTGGGTACCTTCTAAGCCACGTTCCAATAACATCAACTGAGCCTATAGGGTATTTGATGTTTTCTCCATGTATAACTGGGGCTAACAATTTCTTTTTAGCCTCAACACGACACAAGTAATAGTTTGTTCCCTCTTCATTTTCTTCATCTGAAATAACTGCATAAACATGCCCTACATTTATATGTGCATAAAATCACTTGAAATTAGTTAACATTATGAATACGGTACAAAGTAAGATAACAATATGGAATTTGAAAAAATAAGCAAGTAGATAAATTACCTGGTTGAACTAGATCTAATACATGGTCAAAGTCAACCGATGATTCCATCTATGTTAGTTCTAATGCCGTCAGAGGGCGATATGTGTGAAGTGGGGTAAGATAACTTGTCAACCATTTGTCAACCCACTCCCCTGACTCACAATCATTCCAGACTTGCATTGTGCATGAAGAACAAAAGCATGCCATCTTATGTGTATGAATACTCCATGAACCTACTTTTGAGCTAAGGAAAGAGTGTAGCTCACTCGATCCTATTAGTGTACAACAATCCTCATATGGTGCAATGTTAGTATTATCCATCAACCAAAAAAATCTATGAACTGAATATGTACCTTCATTACCTGGACCCATTGAAGCATTACACCACTCGACGATTGAACATGCATCTGTCAACTTTGCACTATCTTTATACTTTAACTATTCTCGTGCTAATTCTATTTTCACGCATGCTCCTGCACCATCATGCTCCCCCTTTCCATGCCCAGCCTCACAAAAGTTTCACATATGTTGAACACCTATAGTGAGATGCATCCTGCACAACCAATAGAACATGCACAAGTTCTTGAACTATGCTACACAGTTATCTGACCATATTATATGTCAATCGTATGCTATGCCCCTCTGAGCCAAATAACTATAGAACATCTGGAAGCAACCTTGCACGAGCTCTAGAGAATGTGTGTGATCATCACTAATATAAAAGTGATACTCTCTCAATACTTTCCTTTGGTCCTCTGTACTATCAACTGCATGAATGAATGCTATGTGCACAAATATTGAAACCTATGTGGAGTTGTAATACTGTGACTGCACCTCACACTGTGGTTGTAGAGTGTACTTCTATACAAATTCAACCATTGATACTATGCTGCCAACTGGAAAGGTGTCCTTGCATAGTTTGAATTGCATGTCTAGCCATCGAGCTCTATGGGTATGCCTTGCATACTCATACACTAGATTCTCATGAAACATGGACATAAACTGATACATTGGAATCTTCTCAATAACCAAATCACACCTTTTTGCTTGAGACCCATCTTTTGTAGCATATGCCAGTGTTTTATACTTCCCAAAATCTACTAGTTTATGCCCCACCTCATTTGTGCTTTCCATATGTTGACATATTCGCATTTGTTGCAAGCCACCACAATGCTCACATGAACCATCCAAGCATGTTCTCCTGTAGAATATTTGGCCATCCTCTATTTGACATAAATTTTTTGATAAGAACTCTCTTGAAGATTTTGGTGGGGCTTCTATGCCACAATCCTGCAAAACATCATTAGTATGAAAATAAAAACTTATAGAACGATAAACATCATAATGGTTAGCGAATTCAATATGTAGTCTACAGCAACAAGTATTGCGTGTGTGATTTATCTTAACATAAAAAGGTTTAATCATTTCAAAAAATCTTTGAGAAATACTAATTTGATGATAATCATTTTGAAATTTATGAAAAATTAAGAGTCAGATCCAAAATGCTTTGATGGGCTCACAAATTGACATCGATTCTCCTTCTTACTACATCCCTTTGATTTGGAGATGGCCTTGTATTATTCTTCCAATAATATTCAATTAGTGTTCTCAATGATTCAATAAGTTTTCCATCTTTATGTGGCAGTCTTCCCAAGAATTCCCATAATTCACTTGAATCAGTGCCCTCAATTCTTTTCCGCCTTTGAAAAACATTTGATAAAGTTTTTCTACTAATTCCCATTTGTTCACTTGTCTTTTTAATGAGACGAGATCTCTTTGTTTGATAGCTTACTAAAGTCAATGTAATGACACATCGGGTGACATTATTATCCTTTGAGTGTGAGGTCTTACCCACACTCTCATAAGCATCCATTAGATCTTCACAATAGTGTTTCTACTGATGCATTCGATGTTCCTAACCGCAAGAGTCTTTATGGATGTTTCTGTAATTTTAAACCCCGGTGATCATTTGAACAAATAGTTGATATCTTCCGGTCTCATTTAGCCTTTCAAAGAAATTTTCCAAATCTTATTCAGCATATCTTCTACAAGTGTGTTCTGGAATCTTACCTTCAATGTGCTGCAAAATATCCTCATCAATATTAATCAAAAACTTTGGATTTCTACACAAAATTCTAGGTGGTGTTCTCTTAGGTACATACATCTCAACATTAGCAATTTCATCAATATTTAATTGAGGTGGGCTAGATTGCGTACCTTTGACCGAGGGTGGAATAGAATACATACTTTGAGGTTCATGTGGGGATGATGGCATACCTTGTTCATCAAATATGAGTGATGATGTACTCTCAACTTCAGATGTGGTGAATGGCACTGTCCAACCATACTCACTTGTGGTAGATGGTGTCCCTCCATATTTTCTTGTGCTTAATGGTGTCCCTTCATATTCACTTGCGGTAGAGAGTGTGTCTCCAAATACGGTATCTACATCTCCCCTAGCATGACTCTTTCGCATTCGTTCCCTTTGTGCTGCCAATTTATTTTCTCTTTTTGACGGTTGAGGTTCCTTTTCATGTCGCTTGTTTTCATCAATTGTTCCCAATTTCTATTTTTCACAATCTTCCCTCATCCATTTTTTCTCTTTATCTCTGAAGGCTTCAAGCTGATCATCTATTAGTTGTTTCCTTTTAACAATTCATTTATTTGGCATGACGAATAATTTTACCTGTGCAAAAAGTGCTAAGTCAAGTCAAATTAACTAATAGTGAAGGATTGTAAAAGTCTATTAAAGAGGGAGACCAACAGTCACCTCTTTCAAATGTTAGTTTTCGAAGTGGAAGTGGTTTGTTTTCGAGTATGATATTGTGAAAGATGGAATCAAGTTCAAGCTAACCCCATTGCAGGGAGATGATAGGGAACAATCAAAAATGGCAAGGATAGTGATGATGGGAAGGAAGGAGTTCCTCAAGCATGAGGAAGATAAACATGGTGAAGGTGCAACTACTTACACAAAGAAAAGAGTTCAAGTAGAAAAAGTAGACAAAGGAGTAATGTTAGAAAGGAAAAAGGATGGAGAAATAGTGATAAGAGAAAGGGAATCATTTATACATGATCTAGACATGTTTGCAAAGTAGGTTGGAGACAAGAAAAGGACTAATTTCAGTCAAGAAAAGGTAGGAACAGGTGTAGGACAGTCTAATACTGTCAAAACAAAGGTATGCAGACCTGATGAAAATAAATGTGAGGTGAAGAACCTTGGGGCATAGACCCTAATGCAAGAAAAAGGCAAGATATGTGGAGACAAGATGGAGAAGAGGCAATAATGGCCTAGTAAGGTCATGGTAGAAGAGATGGATTGTCCAATAAGAGGGTAAGATGAAAGCAACAAACTAATGACAAAGAAGATGGAAGACCACATGATGAGAAGGTCTCAAAGGAAAAGGGAAAGAAGGCATAGGTAAAAGAGTGTGGATGGATTGAGGAAAACCATGAAGGGCTTGTCAAGAATAAAGAAATTATGATAGGGGTAGTGTCGTGTCCCTTGCAGATAAAGAGAGACAAGGAGCAGACAAGCATTGTAGAAATAGTGACATTTAAATTAGAAGATACAGAGGTAATGAGAGATTTGATTCAAAGTCTAGATGCAAAGAACCCATGTAGGGGGCAAGAAAAAGAAGACAAGAATTTTTTTTTGATGCAGGTCATAAAAATGGAAGTTGCAAAGAGCCTAGATAAAAGGCTAGTGGAAGAATGTATGATAGTTGAGGATAAAGATAAGTGCATGGAAAGCATGGTAGATGTAGTAAGTGGTCCACTAAAGGGACAAGAAGATAAAGAGCCTAAAAATACAATGTTGGAAAAGAGTTCAGTGGAGGATAAGATATCAGAGGATGTGATGCATCTAGTGGAATGGAAAAAAGCAAAGAAAAGGTCTGAGACAGAGTTTGTAGAAGGTGCAGTCACCATAAAAGGTGAAATTGCAAATACAAAGTGTTTGAATGACTCAAAGATGGAAGAGACTAAGGAAGAGATTTTTATAAATGTTGGCCAAGTGAAGGCTAGAGGAAAGGTGAGAGTGGGATCTCCAAATGAAATGGAGAAGAAAGCAAAAGATGAGGCTAGGGTAGTGGATGCTCCTAGATGGGTAAGAGTACTGGTGTGGAAATTTTATGCAATTGTGGCAATGGCTCCTAGATGGGAGAACCTGAAGCAGATGGTGAAGAGGATGGATAAGAGGAAAAGAGTGAAGGGAGTGCTTTATTACTTCCTTGTTTTGATGATCATGTTGATGGAGGTGAAGCCAAAGGTGAAAAATAAAAGAAGGACAGAGAGTGGACTGTTTGGAAGTAAGTGACACCATGGAACAAGTTGGACCAATTGGATGCAACCATGGATGATAGGACAAAGCAGGAAGGTGCAGGTTCAAGGTGATCAGTCAAGAGAGAAATTGTTTTGCAAGAACAAGGCAAAGCCTAAGGTGAATATGAAGGAAAGAGGGAGCAATGGCAAGAACAAGGAGGATCATCAGAGATTTGTTGCAAGTCAAGGTGTTGCAAAATTCCAAGAGACTTGGAAAGATTTCATGGCCGGATGTATGGTGCAGGAGCACCAAGGATAGCTAGGACCATTAGGTGGTCAAGTGATGAATTTTTTCTTTGTAATCATGAGTGTGATGTAATAAGGTCTCAAAAGACCATTAGGAAGTGTTTTGAGTCATGTTAGGTTGATAGGTTTATGAAGTTGCCATGTCTTGGCAAATGTTGTCAATATGATGGAATGAAGCCTTCAATGGCATAAACATGAAAATACCTATAAGATGGAAATGTAAAGGTCAAAGTAGTGTGATGAGGCCATCATAAGGCCATTAGAATAGGTTGAAAGTCAGTTTTAGTGTCAAAAAGTGAAAAAATTGCAAAAAAAGAAAAAAATGCAAAGTTGCACTAAAAAGGGAATTGAAAGGTCAAGTTGGTAAAGGGAAGTTGTAAGGTGGTTTTAGGAAGTTTTAGAGGTTGGAGTTCCTTTAAAAAAGGCCATGTAAATGTTGGAGGGAGGTTGGCATGACTCCATTTGAAAATTTGAATGAAATCTTTTGTTGTTTCCACATTTTTCCCTATTTTTTCTGAACTTTGTTGGCAATAAATAGTCCGTACAGTGAATATTGTGGCATGAAATGAATTGGGAATGATAGTGGAGTGAGTCTACTATGATTTCCATCAGATTGGAGGCTTAACCATTTAGTTTTGTGGGTTTTAGAGTAGATTTTCAAAGACTGCCTGTGTAACTCAGAAATTAAGGGTTTGAGAGTACAAAGAATGCAAGCTTGATCCATTCCACCTTCTGTAGGTATTGTAACTCGGTGGAATGGATCGTAATAGGTAGGGTTAAATTTTTGGGGGTCTATTTTGTGCAGGTGTGTTCATTTGAGTGAGTAGGAGTGATTCCTAGGGCTGGAAAAGTCAATTTTCCTTGTGAATTTGAAGGCTAGATGGTGGGGTTTATCAAAATGATGAAGAACTTGTTGATCTAATGAAATTTTAAGTTTGTGCAGGGTATTTGGAAGGTTTTTGATGCTTTGTGGGGGTTTGGAAAGGCTTGGGAATATGACTTTCATTAAACCCTTGGGTTTTAGCATGTAAAAGGAGGGTTTGTTGAGACAACACTTTAGAATGTTTGTGTTTGGGAACTAACCATGGATTTTGTTGTTTTAGAACATATCAAATGACTGTCCATTGGTTTGGAGTAAAAAAAGAGTCTTTAAGAGGGACCTCCTTTGTAAAATGGGGCTAATCTAGTAGCCTTTGGGCAGGGTAACCTATTGAAACTCCATACTGTTGCAAGGGAACCTTATGTGATTTGTTGGGCATTATAATTGGGGTTTGAGTGGATGCTAAATGGATGATGTGTTGGACCTTTTATGGCCTTCTCTAAAAGATAGGTCCATTGGATGAATTTTGAGACCTAGAAAGCAAAGGATATTGTTTTGGGCAGTTTGGGAGAATGAAGTTTTGAAGGTTGTTTCTTTGCATGCATTTGATCAAATTTGGTTGGTTGTTGTGTTGCTCCACCTTGTCTGCATCAGTATTTGATATGGTGAATAACTCTAAAATGGGTGCTTGAATCCATGTTTTATTTCTCAGGTGTTTTGGAAAGATTTAGACAAAAGGCTGAAAAAGAAAGTCAATTTTGTTCAATTTAACAAAATGTCTCAAAGAGATGTGGTTTAAAAATGTAATAGGAAAGTATATAGAATTGTGTAATTTAAAATTTCCATTGACAACCTAAGGTTGTAACATGAAAAACAAACAATTTGATCAACATGGAATAAGCAAAACAACAAAAATGAAAGCAAGCCATAATAGAATGAAAGAAAATGTACAAAGACTTCACATACCTAAAAAACCAAAGTTTCAAATGGAGTTCTACCCAATTATGTAGCCTTTGCTTCTTCTTTCCTCAAACTCCTCAAAAATTTGACTTTTCAAAAGCTTGT